>JAUKPQ010025733.1:0-44925 GCA_032273045.1 Chloridella minuta
TTGTTCTTTTCATTTTTTGACAGTTTTTAAAGTTAATAATCTACTTTTAAACTGTCCAATTTTTAGGGGAGGTTACAATCGAATTTAGTGGAGTGGGATTTTTTATATGAAATTGCTCGATTTTGTTTAAAATTTGACGATGTATAGACTGAGTTGCCTAAAGGGCAAGGATTCATAACCCGGAGGTCTCGGGTTCAACTCCCGATTCAGCTATCACAAAGCAAAAGGCTACTCAAATTTGAGTAGCCTTTGTTTTTTCCGTGAATTTAAATGCCGGGGCCTACGCTTAGTTTTAGTGCCGAAGCGTATCGACGAAGGCACTTTTGCTTCATTACTATAACCCCTTAAATATCAATTATTTAAGGGGTTTGTTTTTTTGAGGGTGTTCGCTGTGTTGTGTCACAAATAAACTGTAAATCACGCAAGGGTTTTATTTCAATGGTTTTTGAATCATTTTTTTTTTTCACGTAACCGGGTTCAAAATGGAGACAAAAAACATCACTTCGCTCAGCGCAAAATAAAACCTGTCGCATTTAAAAAGTGGTTAACAATTTACCGATCAGCGCAATATTTTGGAATGGCCAATGGCCAATGGCCAAATTAATGAATTACGTGAAGCCGGGCATTTACGAGTCGTTGCGGAAGAGATTATGCCTGTACCCCCTTTGTATTGATGTTTTATTTCCTGTGAGCAGGTTAAAACGGTACACCAGTCCCAATGAATGTTGCAGGTAGTTGCGTGATGTAGGTTTATTGAGTCCGAATTTAGCCAGTGTTTGTACATTTAAGCCCCAGCCTCGGCTGAACCAAACATCCATCCCAAAACCTAAATTGTAGGTGATCGCACTTTTTCTTTCTTTAAATGCCCTGTAAGTGTAGCCCATGCCGCTGATCACATAGGGGCTCATGCTTCTTTCGTTGGTTACCAGCTCCCGGGGATGAAATTTAAGGTCAAGATCAAAAGCAATCAGGGTCACATCCTGGGGCCGGGGATTCCTGCTGGCCAATTTCCCTTTTTTAAGTCGCGAATAAGTTAGGGCGCCTTCAAAACTCAGGCTGTTGACGACATAACCTTCAAAATTGAGTTTAGAAGGGTAATAGAGGAAATTCCACGAATCTCTTACTTTAAATAGATCTTTGAACGCCATCGCATCATCGTCGATTACAGTACCGCTGATACCAGCAATCCAGGTTGTTTTTTGAATGCTGCGGACTAATTTACTTTTATGCTGGCCCAACCCCTGGGCCGCAATATCATTTATGATGCAGGTGAGGCAAATCAACAGGAAAATATGCTTAAAAGCAGAAGTTCTCACATCCAATAATTGCTAAATGGTTCACTCACAGTTTATAAAAATAAGCAATTGTGAAAATATAAAATTCTTAGCATCTTAAGTTCATGTTATCAAATTAAAACCCTTTGTAAACAAAACAATTATTACAGTTTGCACGCTACAACCATCGCATTTTTTATCCGTAGGCCCATATCATCTGCCAACCGGCCCGCCGAGGCCTTTGCTTCCTGACACAAGAGTCATCCAAGCACCAATAAGACATTAACGCTCAGTTACTTAAAAGCTGTTTTTATTCTGCCGCCAACAAATACATACGTTTAAATTAATGAATTGATGTGAAATTTGAAAAACATACCTTCTAAGATAATAAAGATAATTCAAAATTTAAACCAGCAATGATTTTGCAATTAGCTTTTGTTAAATTTACAGCGTGCATTCGCCTGTTGTTGAGATGGTATTTGTTTTGCATGATAAATATTTTAAAACTGAAAATGCAGTATGTTCATTAGTAAAAACACCTTTAAACTTCTGCGCCTGCCGTTTTCTTTTTTTTTAATGCCCCTTTTTTTGTTGGCAATGAGCCAGGCAACGGTTCTTTCATTTTACAAAACCCTGGCAGCTTTTGTAATCATTCATTTTTTTATTTATCCCGCGAGCAATGGCTACAATAGTTTTGTGGACCGGGACGAAGGAAGTATAGGTGGTATTGAAAAGCCTCCGTTGCCCACCCGGCAATTATTTTATGTTACTGTTTTTCTCGACGTTGCCGGTTTGTTGCTGGCACTCTGTTTGGTTAACTATTTATTCGCGATTTGCCTGTTTGCCTATATATGTGCCTCCAGGGCCTATAGTTCACGACAAATAAGGCTTAAACGGTTTCCGGTAATTGGCTTTCTTGTGGTGGTGGTTTTCCAGGGCGCCTTTACTTATTTTACCTCAATGACTGGCATAGCAGAAGGGCAACTGCAACCAATGCCTTCAACTTTTTTTATACTGCTGGCCTGCTCTTTGCAAATTGCGGGCGCCTACCCCTTAACCCAGGTATACCAGCACCAGCAGGATTTAAAGGATGGCGTGGTCACTCTCAGTTACCGGCTCGGTTATGTTGGCACTTTTTTATTTACTGCCACTATGTTTTTGTTTTGCAATGTTTTTTATTACCTGTATTTTGCCGCTGCTCAGCGCCTCCATAATTTTTTTGTGCTCCAGTTGTTTTTTCTGCCAGTTGTTGTTTTTTTTTGCTGGTGGTTTTACCAGGTGACTGTAAACCCCCAACAGGCCAATTTTAAAAATGCCATGCGCATGAATTGGGTGGCTTCAGCCAGCATGAACGGTTGTTTTATTCTGCTTTATGTTATTAATCATTATTAACCGTGGGATACATTACAGCCATTGAAACCGCAGTACCCGAGCACAGGTACACACAGGAAGAACTCCGTAATTTTTATCTGCGCTCAACAAGCGACGAAGTTTACAGACGGAAAATAAAGATAGTGTCCGACCGATCGGGTATCAGCTACCGGCATTCGGTTGTGGGTGATTTTAAAGGTGGAATTTCTGATGCTGACCTGTTTAACAACGCGGCTGCGCAGCTTCCCGAGCCTACCTTAACGGAAAGGATGTTGCTTTACAAAAACAAAGCGCTGCCTCTGGCGCAGGACGCGGTGTTGCGCATAAAGAACTTCGAAAGGATCAAAAGTGCCATCACCCACATTATTTCAGTGACCTGCACCGGATTGTTTGCGCCAGGCCTTGACATTGAATTAATGCGGGAGCTTCAGCTGAACCCGAATGTAAACCGCAGTGCCGTGAATTTTATGGGATGTAACGCTGCCATTTTAGCCATAAAACAAGCCGATGAGATCTGTAATAACTGGCCAGACGCGAAGGTGCTGATCGTTTGCGTTGAACTTTGCACCATTCATTTTCAAAAAAGATACAACGACGACTATCTCCTTTCTAATTTAATTTTCTCTGATGGCGCTGCGGCCATCATGGTTGAATCAAAACCCTCAACAGATTATTATGGTTGTGCAGTGAAGATCACTGCCTTTCATTCTTTGGTCATTCATAACGGTTTTAAGGACATGGCCTGGCAACTGTCTGAAACAGGTTTTATTATGAACCTCACTTCCTACGTTTCGGGATTGATCAACGAAAATATCAAACCCCTGCTCGACAATATTGGTGTAAAGGTTTCCGACATCGACCATTGGGCCATTCATCCTGGTGGCAAAAGAATTTTAGATGATTTTTGTGCCGCTGTTCTTCCCGACCCAGTGAAACTTTGGGTGAGTTACGACATCCTCAGAAATTACGGCAACATGTCTTCGGCAACAGTTTTATTTGTATTGAAAAAATTATTCGAAGACCGCTCAAGCCAGGCCCGCGGTCAAAAGGTTTTCACCGCGGCGTTCGGCCCCGGCATAAGCATCGAAACAGCGCAAATGCAGTATGTTTAAGTACAGAAGTCATAAAAAAGAACTGCTCGATCAGGATGTTATTCCCGAAAGTGATCTTTTCAGGAATTTGCTGGAATTGGATGTTATCAATCAATACCTTGGGGGCTACAGCATCACTTATTCGGCTTTGAGTGGGATATTGAAGGCCGGTGAAACCTCTGTACTGGTTGACATAGGGAGTGGGGGAGGCGATACATTAAAAAGAATACAAGCCTGGAGCAAAAATACTGCATTCTCTTTAAATTTGTTTGGCGTTGATATTAAACCTTCGTGCATCTCTTATTCATTAACCCACAAGCCCGCGGCAGGAATTGATTTTATTTGCGACGATTACCGCAACATTTTAAACCACCTGTCCCGGGTCGATATTATTCATGCCTCATTGTTTTGCCATCACCTTACAGAAGATGAACTCATAGCACTGATCAGGTTTTCTGCGGCAGCAAAAGCAACACTGGTGATTAACGATCTTGAAAGAAATCCGTTTGCCTATTACGCTATTAAATTGTTGACCCGTTTATTCTCACGTTCTTACCTCGTTAAAAATGACGCGCCCTTGTCGGTTTTGAGGGGGTTTAAAAAAGCAGAATGGCTGTCAATCCTTCAAAGATCTGGTGTTAAAAAATATTCGGTAAAAAACAAATGGGCCTTCAGGCATCTTGTGATTGTGAATGCAGACAAATAATTCATACGATTGTGCCATCATTGGTGGGGGCCTGGGAGGCTTGTGTCTGGCTATTCAGCTGGCAGATAAAAAATATTCTGTGATTGTTTTTGAAAAAAACGAATACCCTTTTCACAAAGTGTGTGGCGAATATATCTCGATGGAAAGCCATGAGTTTTTAGTATCGCTGGGTTTACCTTTACACGACATGGGATTGCCCCGCATCAACAACCTTGGTGTGAGTTCGCAACAAGGCTTCCTTTTGAACAGCCCGCTTGGTATGGGCGGTTTTGGTATCAGCAGGCACAGGCTCGACCATGAACTTTTTAAAATTGCCGTTTCTAAAAATGTACGGGTGGTTCAAAATTGCAGGGTGAGTGCGGTTCACCAGGGTTTGGTGACAACAAACAGTGGCACATTTTCGGCGGCGGTCGTTTGCGGTGCTTATGGCAAGTACACGCCTGCATTTATTCAGCAGTCTGAAGATCACTCAGACTCGAAAAGCAAGACCGGCAATTATATTGGTGTAAAGTACCATATTAAGGCCGATCTTCCCCCTGACCGTATAGAGTTGCATAATTTTGTTAATGGTTATTGTGGTATCTCACAGGTAGAAGACAACTGGCATTGTTTGTGTTACCTTTCGCATGCCGCCAATCTTTTAAAACACAAGGGCAGTATTAAATTGATGGAAGAAGAGGTGCTTTATAAAAATCCCTTTCTAAAGGCCTATTTTACCCGTTCACAATTCAGAACCCGCGATCCACTTGTAATCAGCAACGTCAGTTTCAGTAAAAAACAAACTTCCTCCGGCGGCGTTTTTTTATTGGGCGACGCGGCCGGCACAATTACTCCGCTCTGTGGCAATGGCATGAGCATGGCCATGCGGGCTTCCCAACTGCTCGCGCTACAGCTTCACGATTATTTGAGCGGACATAAAAATTTACCGGCGCTAAAACGTGATTACGAAGCGGCATGGACCGAGACATTTGGACGCCGCATTAAAACAGGCTATTATTTACAACATTTATTTGGAAAGAATTTAGCCACCCAACTGAGTTTAAAGGCGCTCGCTCGTTTTCCGGCACTTACCCAAAAAATTATTTCGCTAACCCACGGCGAGGTTTTTTAAACGCCTTCAGGGGCAACACATTTAGAATTTGTTGTTGAAAGTCGCTCGCTGATGAAGATTACAGTCAGTTTAAAACACGATGCTATAAATCATAGCAACACTTAGCTTTATACTGTAGTAAATTTACAGGATGCAAAAGGAGGACTTCATATTACTGCCGTTGGAAGATAGGATTGAGTACCTTTGGAAATACGGGGATGTGGTGTCGCAGATGGCTTATTACGATTGTGACATTTCTTTATTTCTGCTCGATAATTATTATGTAGAGGTGTTTTTTAACCGGGAACTGAAACAGGTGATCAGCGCCGAGATTCAGCAGAATTCCCAGATTCTTTATGGTTACGTCAAAGATCTGAACATCCAAGAACTTGTAAGGTTGCTACAATAAAGTATTTTGTAATGAAAAGGCCAAAATAGTTTGATCCGGCAAAATTCCCGCTCAGCTTGCTATCAGTTCCCTGATTTTTACTTTTGATTCTGCACTCACGTTCACATTGTTGCGAACCATCCATTCGTTGATGGCGATTACGAATTTTTCTCGGTCCTGTATATGTTCCAGTTTGATCAGCATTGTTTTGTTGTTCTTTTTTACAAAATAAAAGTTATCATGTCTGAACTCCACCAGGGCGATCTCCGAAGCGAAGAGCCTGGTAAATTTATTTTGTACCAGCAACAGGTAATTGGCATAGATGTTAACAAAACAAAGCGACCTGCGGTATTTTAAAAAAGTGATGATCCCTTCTGTTGCGGCAATAATGAGGCAAACCGGATAAATGTATTGCACCCGGCTGTCAGACAGGTATAACATGAGCGCAAAAGACAAGAAGAATATCACCTTCATGGCCCTGAACATAAAATAACTGTTGGTGAAGTAGGGGTAACGTTTAACCGGCAGCGAGGCTTTGAAACTGGCGTTCAGAAATTCGTAGCAGCTCAGGCACACATATACCACACCGGTTATGGCTTGTATGGCCAAAAGATCTTTCCAGCTTAAACCGCCGAAAAAAAAGTTGTAGGCAGACAGAGCAAGGATGCCGAGCAATACGAGGTTTTTTCCAATGGAGGCGAGTGCAGAATTCATGACCGGATTTGTTATACGTAAACATACAAAATTACAGCATAGGTTCGACAAGAATGTGCATTTTTAGCATTCTGATTTGTTTTCGGGCCGGCACAGGTGCATTTTGTGAACAGCATTTTTTTAAAACTTAGTGAATAATGCTTGACCCAAACGCTTCAAATTTGTATTTTTATGCACTATGGTGTTTGTTTACCCCTTGTTTTTATGGGCTTTAACGGCAATTTCGCTGCCAGTGATCATTCACCTGTTTAATTTTCGGCGGTATAAAAAAGTTTACTTTACAAATGTTAAATTTTTAAAGGCACTTCAGCAGGAAAGTAAATCCAAATCAAGATTAAAAGAGTTGTTGATCTTAATTTCGCGCTGTTTTGCAATCGCCTGCCTGGTGCTCGCATTTTGTCAACCGGTAATACCCAACGAAAAAAACGCGGCATTTAAGCCGGGAGCGGCTGCACTGAGCATCTACCTTGATAATTCATTCAGCATGGAGAATGTGAGCAAGCAGGGGCCCTTGCTCGACATCGCAAAAACCCGGGCTTTAGAATTGGTAAAAACCGCAGGCAATGCTGATAAACTCCAGTTAATCACCAACGATTTTGAAGGTAGGCACCAGCGTTTTTATAGCAAAGAAGACATTGTGAATGCCATCGGCGAGGTGAAAATCTCTTCGGCCGTAAGGTTGTTAAGCGACGTACTGCGCCGGCAAAGTGAGTTTTTACACACTTCAAGGCTGAGCAACAAAAAAATTTATGTATTTTCAGATGCCCAGAGATCCACCTTTAACCTCAACGCCATTTCCGCCGACACCCTTATCCGAACTACGGTGATTCCTTTAGCAGTTAACGCGGTCAATAATATTTTTGTCGATTCATGCTGGTTTGAAACGCCACTGCAACAAAAAGGTTTTATCCAGAAGCTCCATGCCGGTATTGTAAACAAAGGCAATGCCAAAGTGGATGCAGGTTCGGTGAAGTTGTTCTTAAACGGGCAGCAAATAGCCATTTCCTCGTTTTCGCTCGCTGCCGACTCAAAAACTGAAGTACAATTTACTTTTGAGTGTAAAAAAGAAGGCTTTAATTTCGGTTCGGTGAAGCTTGAGGATTATCCCGTGACTTTTGATGATGAATTGTTTTTTGCATTCAATTCTAAAGTCAATGTGTCGGTTTGTCTGGTTAACGGCAAAGGACAGGAAGCTGATAACGCTTTTACTTCACTTTTTAAGGGCGACAGCATTTTTAAAATCAACACTTTTTCAGAACAAATGATTGATTACAACGCTTTTAAATCCAGCGATGTGGTCATTTTGAACCAACTGCCCGAATTAAGTACGGGCTTGCTTTCAGAAATAATGAAATTTACAGAAAAAGGTGGTTCAATGGTGATCATTCCTGCCCAAAATGCCAATCTGCTTTTGTACAACAATGCTCTAACGGCGCTTAAGTTACCCACCCTGGGCTTACTCGACACTTTGCCCGTAAAAACTGAGAAAATAGAAACTGAAACCGGATTTTACAGCGGAGTTTTTGAAAAAATGGACGAGCGGCTTAACCTGCCTTTGGTTAACAAACACTTTAAACTGCTCCGTGGCAGCAAAACCGACTTTGAGACGATTCTCACCCTGCAGAACCGGGATAACCTGCTTGGCATGGCAAGGGCGAACAACGCGCTGGTATATCTTTTTACAGCACCACTCAACGATAAAGCCACCAATTTTAATAAACATGCGCTTTTTGTGCCCACTTTTTACCGACTGTCATTCACAAGCCTCAAGGCGTCCCCACTGTTTTACCCTGTTAGTGCCAATGTGCTGATTAACCTGAAAAACGACGCGGCAGCAATTGATCAACCGCCACACATAATAAAAACCGGCTCCGCGGCAGATATGATTCCCGAAACGCGTGTGGTTAACAACAGTTTGTTTTTGTACACACAGCGTCAGATCAATGATCCCGGTTTTTACCAGGTGTATCGCAACAGCGATACCTTGCTGCCGCTGGCTTTTAATTATTCGAGAAAGGAGTCAGACCTCGCTTGCTATACTGTGGAAGAGCTAGAGAGCATTATTGAAAAGTCGGGTGTCAGGAACTTAAGTCTTATCGCGGATACCGGTGCTGATCTTTCTAAACAAATTTTGCAGGGCTCGGAGGGGAAAAAATTGTGGAAATTATTTATAATTTTAACCATATTGTTTATTAGTATTGAGGTGGCATTATTAAGATTTTTAAAGTAGGACAAAATGAGTGTATTAATCAGGCAGGCAAAAATAATATCACCAACAAGCCCTTTTCACAACAAGGTGATGGACCTCTTAGTGGAAGGTGGTGTTATCACTGAAATTAAAAAATCAATTGCGCCGAAGGGAAATGTTAAGGTGATAGAAGCCAATGATCTGCATGTATCAAATGGCTGGTTAGACCTCCAGGTGGTTTCGGGTGATCCAGGCTTCGAACACAAGGAAAATCTTGAATCTTTGCTGAAAGGGGCTGCTGCCGGCGGGTTTACTTCCGTTTGCATCCACAATTGTAATTCTCCTGCCCTTCACAATAAATCACAGATAGAATACATTGTTAATAAAACCCGCAACAAACTCGTTGATGTTTTTCCTTTTGGCACTGTTACCGTAGATGGAAAAGGAAAAGACATGGCCGAGATGTATGATATGAAACTTTCAGGAGCGGCCGCTTTCAGCGACTATAAACACCCCATCAAAGACGCCGGTATGGTGCTGAGGGCTTTACAATATGCTTCAAATATAGATGCGTTGATCATCACCCACTGCAACGACGATAGCATTTCCCATGGGGGGCAAATGAATGAGGGTGAAACCGCAGTTGGCCTTGGACTGAAAGGGATCCCAGCGTTGGCTGAAGAACTCATGATCCAGCGCAATCTGTCAATACTTGAATACACCGGTGGCAGGCTTCACATTCCAACCGTGAGCACGCGCGGTGGAGTAGAACTGATTAAAAAGGCAAAAGCTAACGGTTTACAGGTTACCGCCGGAGTGGCCGCCATTAACCTGTTTTTGGATGACTCCGCGCTGAAGGAATTTGATACCGATTTTAAGGTAGACCCGCCACTGAGAACAAAAAAAGACGTTGCGGCACTTTGTAACGCGGTAGCCGGTGGCGTCATAGATGTAATTGTGAGCGACCACCTGCCACAGGATGTTGAGAGTAAAGAGCTGGAATTTGACCTCGCCGACACTGGCATCATAAACCTGCAAACAGCGTTTAGCTGCGCCCTGGAAGGGCTAAAAGAAAAAAATATTGAAATGATGATACAGGCCCTGAGCAACAACCCGCGAAACTTGCTGGGTCTTCAAAAACTCCGGGTGGATGAGGGCGAAACGGCTAACCTCACTTTGTTCAGCCCGTCAGCTGAAAACCTGTTCACCGAAAAATCAAATCTATCCCGTTCAAAGAACTCGCCCTTTCTTGGCGAAAAATTAAAGGGAAAAGTAATTGGTATTATCAATGGCAATAAATCATTTTTTAATTAATGGGGCAGGTCACCGAATAAAAATAAAAACCGTTTTATGACACCAGACCTCAATGGTAAATGGACAGGCGAGTTAATTTATGATGAAAGCTTCGGAAAGCTTGCAAATGAAATACTTTTCTTCGTAATCGACATTAGCAGGAAAGGTGATGAAATCAGGGGCGTTTCAGTTGATGTGGATGGTGTAGGGCTTAATCCTTCTGAAGCCAGGATCACGGGCTTTTTAGATGAGGAAAAGATCAGTTTTGTAAAGGAGTATAAAACGATTGTGGCAACAGAGTTTAGTGCCGCGGTATTTAATCCTGCCAACCGAAAAGGCGCCGAAATGTCTTTTTCTGGTTCATATAATCCCGCTGCCAAAGAATTTGAAGGAGAATGGATCAGCTTTACTGACTTTATCACATTTAATAACAACGTTCCAGGCGGTTTTAGGGGAGGGCGCTGGAGGATGAGGAAAGAAAATTAAACGGGTTTGTTTCAAATCAGAACTTACACCTACAAATGATCTTCCATTTTGCCAAGGAACTCCAGTTTATAGTGAACATCGAGGTTATACTCGTTTTCAGTTGAATTGTCCCTTAAATAACTGTAAAGGTCAAAACACCTTTTTTTTAACCTGCGGTAACGCTCCTGGTCCTCAATTCTGATGTAATAGTTCATTTTTTCGAAAAGCAGGCTTGCCAGTATGGTTTTTTGTTCCTGGCTCAGCTTTTCGCTCATCAACACCCCTGATTCAAATTCAGATTCCACAAGGTTCTCAACCTGGCTGATTTCGAGAGAAGTAAATTTTAAAGCGGCATCCGCCACCTCTTTTTCAAACTTGTCCCAATCGCTGTTTTTTTTGTAACCCATAATTAACGACAACACTTTTCCGAATTCTTCCAGTTGACGCACTATATAATCTTTCCTAAGCATGATTGGTTTTTTTTAAAATAGTTATCACCTGGGGTACAAGAAATTCCTTTTCGTTGTTGTAAATCACAAAATCGCTTCTTTTTATTTTCTCATCCTGCGGCATCTGGCTGTTGATTTTTTTTAGCACTTCGTTACGCTTTGAGCCGTCCCGCGCCATTACCCGGTTAATACGGATCTCCTGGTCTGCAGCCACTGTAATGACCTTATCTGCCTGGGCTGCAACATTAGCTTCAAACAACAAGGCACTTTCCTTTACTATGGTTTTACCCGGGTGCGCGGCAACAAATGCCTTAAAAACTTGTGTTACAGCAGGATGAATGATGTTGTTCAACTCGTGGAGCAGGTTGCTGTTCTCAAAGATCTGAGCCCCTATGTATTTTTTATTGATGCTGGTAGCGGTGAGGTAAGTCTGGCTACCTAAGAGTGCTACTACCTTTTTTTTCACACCCGGATCAAAATAGGCTTCCCGTGCAGCATTGTCTGAATCAAAGATTACACAGCCCAAGGTTTCGAGAATTTTCGCAACCACGCTTTTACCGCTGCCTATGCCTCCCGTTAAACCGATGATCATTGGTTTTTGATGATTAAAATTTCAACTTCTTCCGGCTCCACTGACATCACCGTGATGTCTTTGGGTGTAGCGCTTAAAAATACAGGAGATTTCCTCGTGGCCGGGTTTATTTTGTCGCCATTAACAATCACCCTGAACAAACCCGTATCTTTCACATTAAAGAAATTCTGGAGGCAGGTGAATTTTATTTTCACCTTGGAGGGAAAGATGTTGACCTGCCTGTTGTTTTGTTTAAATACGGCGCTTACAGGTAGTACCAGTGTTTGTTCGATAAGTTTGGCAACTTTAATTTTTAAGTGCGTTTCAGAGAAGGGAGTGTAAACACCTGGATCAGGTTTGATAAATGCCAGCTGATGATCAACATCTTTATCTACTTCAGTTAAACTGAGCGGCTGGGTATAAATGGTATCCACTTTCCTGATCAGCGCTGTATCACCCCAAATGGTGATGAATGAGGGGTCGAGTTCGGTAGTTTTATGACCGTAACCCGGTTTGCATTTTACATACACGCTGGCTTTCACCGGAACAATTTTCTGAAACCCGGTTTTTTCAGCAAAATAAAGCGTATCGGGGCTAATGTGTTTGATCTGGGTTTCGAACTTAAAGCTCTTTTCAAAATCTATTTCAGAGGACGATAACACGTAACTTTGGTTGCGGTTAACCGATTTAAGGTTATTAAAATCCACCTCCACAGGCGTAAAGGGCCTGTTTAAAAGAATCAGGCAAAGCTTTAAGCCACTCGCTTTTAACTGTACAAAAAGTGCGCTGGGAATTTCCACCAGCGTTTTTTTATTTTGCGGCATGTTTTTAAAAGTTACAGGAACTCTGATTGTATAATTATACATGGTATTTAAAGCGTGTACCAACCACAGAAAAGAGGCAATGAGCAAACAAATAAAAAAAGCCTTGGTTTTGCCAGGCTTTCTTTTATTGGAAAAATATTTCAGATCAGATAAACCCAATTTATTGATTTTGATTTAAGGTAGAAGTTGCGTCGTTTGAAACAGCATTTTTAGAGATCTTCAATTTGCTGCCGTCTTCTACTTCCATAATGATAGTGGCGTCTTCTCTCACTTCAACAATCTTGCCGTAGATCCCGCCAATGGTAAGGATCTTATCACCCTTTTTTAAAGCCTCTATGTATTTTTTTTGATCTTTGGCTTTTTTCATTTGCGGCCTGATCATGAAAAAATAAAATACCACAACAATTGCGATGAGTGGTAAAAAAGACATAATACCGCTTTGACCAGGCTGAGGGGTCATTAAAATTAATAATTGATTCATTTGTTTGTTTTGTATTATTTAGGGGTTTATATTAAATTTTATTCCTGGTGCAACTTGCCGTTTACCGGGCCGTTTCAGCAACAATAATCTCAGTCTTGATCCTGATCACGCGTGTGGCAGGCTCACAGTTAGTTACAATGGTAATGGTTTTTTCCTGCATGCCGCTTTTACCTTCGCTGCTGAAAACAACATCTATTTTTCCGCTTTTTCCAGGCTGTACGGGTTCTTTTGGCCATTCAGGCACTGTGCAACCGCAACTGCCCTGCGCATTGCTGATGATCAGGTTTTTATTACCGGTGTTCGTAAAAGCAAAAGAATGGCTCACTTTTTCGCCCTGGGTTATTTTTCCAAAATCAAAGACTTCCTCTTCAAATTTTATTTCGGGAAGATCGGTACTCTTTTTCCCATCGGCGCTCGCGCTGTTTGAAACCGCGTCAGAATCAATGCCATCCTCATTTCCTGACTGGTTATTACAGGACACCAGCGTGGTAACTAAAACAACAAAAATTATTTTTTTCATAGCGGTCACAAAGATAATTAGATTATGATGGAATAAGAAATAAAAAATCCCAAAAATTATTTGGGATTTTTTAAATTAAATAGGATGGATTGAGCTTAGAATTTAGCCCTGATCTTACGCATTTTACGTTTTTTACCTTTACCAAAGATGCCATTGCTCCTGGCCCTGTAGAAGCTACTTTTACCGCGCAATACATAGCTGTAGCTCAGGTTAAGTGTCATGTAAGCGTCTTTATGCGTTTTGTCGCCCCTTTTCATTCCCCAATTGTGAGATGCGGCTGCGCCAGGATTATCGGCAATGGTTTCTGCCGGAAGATCGCTTGTTCTTAAAATCAGACCTTGCTCGTATGTGTCAGCAGGTTTCTCAGGGTAGTTGCCACTGATATCATCAATATAATCGGTGAAGGTTTTCCTGTAATTTAATTCGAAACCAATGCGGTGTGTTTTATCGATTGTAAAATAGAAACCAATGCCCATCGGGATGTTGAAATTAAGTGCTTTGTATTTTACACCTTCGGTTGCATATGGCCTTAAAGCAACAACGTCGCCCTGGTATAAAGTTTTTGGATTAGAAAGAAACGCGCCAACACCACCGAATACATAAGCTCTGAAACCATTTCTGTATTTGTAGGTGTGCCCAAGGTCATTGTTTTCGAAGAAAAACAACTCGCCGGTAAGCCCCAGGTCAAAAAGATTATTGCGGAAGTTAAAATTCCTGTATTTACGGCCAGGATTTGTGGAAAGTTTATCGTCAGCTTCGATCCTTACATAGTCCAAAGCCATCTTTAAAGACACTTTCGGACGCCATTTGTACCTTACAAAACCACCAATGTTGTAGCGGGTTTTAGCCAATTGCACGTCGGATATAAAGTTTTGACGTTCTTTGTCTTTTCCACCAATATCACCAAGGTAGTTTGTAGACCCGATGGCAACGCCATAATCCCAAACCCACTGAGATTTCATGGATAAACTTATGACCGAAACGAGGAGAACAGTAAATATCTTTTTCATACTTCTTTTAATAGCCACCAAATATAGTTAAAATTTGCATTGCTGCACTACCTGAATTCACTTTTTTTTCACTTTTTTCAACATGTCTGAAAAACATTATTTACATAAATTTTTGTGCCAGCAAACAAAAAAACCTAATTTCCCGAAAAAATAGGATTTTATGCCGGCAAATTATGAAAGAAAACAGGATTTGTAAGTTATTTAATGTAGAAAAGCCTGTTATTCAGGCAGGTATGATCTGGTGCAGTGGATGGCGCCTGGCAAGTGCGGTAAGCAATGCGGGTGGATTAGGCCTGATAGGAGCCGGCAGCATGTACCCTGAAGTGTTAAAATCGCACATACAAAAATGCAAGGCTGCCACTTTTATGCCATTTGGGGTAAATGTGCCCTTACTTTACCCGAACATAGAGGAGCTCATTAACATCATCATTGGCGAAGGTGTAAAAATAGTATTTACCAGCGCAGGAAATCCGAAAACCTGGACCGGCCTGCTCAAACAAAATGGAATTACGGTGGTGCACGTGGTGAGCAATGTGAAATTCGCGGTAAAATCTGAAGAAGCCGGTGTGGACGCCATTGTTGCAGAGGGTTTCGAAGCAGGGGGACACAACGGGAGAGAGGAGACCACGACCATGGTATTGATACCGCAAGTGCGCGCTGCCGTTAATTTACCGTTGATAGCTGCCGGCGGAATCGGTTACGGCAGCCAGATGGCCGCAGCTTTTGCGCTCGGCGCCGAAGGTGTTCAGGTTGGCAGCCGTTTTGTGACTACCCATGAAAGCAGCGCTCACATTCACTTTAAAAATGCCGTGGTTAGCGCAAAAGAGGGCGATACCAGCCTTACCTTAAAACAACTCACACCGGTGCGCCTTATAAAAAATCATTTTTACAAACAAGTTGAAAACGCCCAGAATAAGGGAGCGTCGGTTGAAGATTTGACGGCATTGCTTGGTCGTGCCCGTGCAAAAAAGGGCATGTTTGAGGGCGACCTCGATGTGGGGGAACTGGAGATAGGGCAGGTGAGTGGTATGATTAATGAAATTAAACCAGCTGCCGAAGTGCTTGATGAAATATACACAGCGTTTAAAGAAAGAATTGCCCTGTTATCGCACTTAAAAGTTTAAAAGTTAAAGCCTGCTTTGTTAGCGCCCGCATGTTGCACCCAAGAGTTTTGCAGCAACAGCGCCAAAATAAATGCCCTTTATCCGGTAAAAAACGCCTAATTTTACGTGAAATTTTCTTTTCCACCATTTGTTTATGATCCATTTCGAAAAATTTAAACTAAAAAACAACCTCACAGTTATCGTTCACCAGGATAAAAGTACGCCCCTGGCTTGTTTGAACCTGCTGTACGACGTGGGGGCAAGAGATGAGGATGAGAACAAAACCGGTTTCGCCCATTTATTTGAGCACCTTATGTTTGGGGGGAGCATTAACATTCCAAGCTACGATGAACCGCTGCAGATGGTGGGCGGCGAGAACAACGCTTTCACCACCAACGACATCACCAATTATTATTGTACAGTTCCCTCAGAAAACCTTGAAACTGCTTTCTGGCTCGAAAGTGACAGGATGATCAGCCTGGCATTTACCGATAAAAGTCTCGAGGTTCAACGAAGCGTGGTCATTGAAGAGTTCAAACAACGTTATCTGAACCAGCCTTACGGCGATGTGTGGCTCCTGCTGCGTCCCCTGGCCTACCAGGTGCATCCATACAAATGGGCCACCATTGGTAAAGAGATTTCACACATCGAAGAAGCCACCATGCAGGACGTAAGATCATTCTTCAAAAAACACTATAATCCTGGCAACGCTATTCTGGTGATCGCGGGTAATGTTGATCATGCTGAAGTGAAGCTGTTGGCCGAAAAATGGTTCGGCCCAATTGAAGCGGGAGTCAAACCCACGCGCGTTTTGCCTGCCGAACCTAAGCAAACACAGGCAAGAAGATTAACGGTTGAGCGCGACGTGCCCGCCAGTTCTATCTATAAAGCTTATCACATGGGTTCAAGAAACGACGATTGTTACCATACCGTTGATATTATTTCAGATATACTCAGCAGGGGCAATTCATCACGTTTATATAAATCATTGATTAAGGACAAGGAACTTTTTACAGAGATCAATGCCTATGTTATGGGTGATTTTGATAAGGGGCTTTTTGTGATCAGCGGAAAAATTCCTGATCACATTAAAATGGAAGACGCAGAACAGGGTATTTTTGATGAGATCGAAAAACTCAAATCAACACTGGTGAGCGCCGATGAGCTGCAAAAATGTAAAAACAAAGTAGAGTCGAGTGTTACTTTCAGCGAAACGGATGTGCTCACGAAAGCTACCAACCTTGCTATTTCTGAATTGCTTGGCGATGCCGACCTTATTAACAAGGAAATTGAGAAGTACGGAAAAGTTACGCTCGAAATGATCCGTGAACAGGCAAATATCGTTCTCGACGAAAACAATTGCAGCACTTTGTATTATCTGGCGAAAAAATAATTTTATTTTTATAGCATGGTCATCTTTAACGACGCTTCTTTTTTTGAAAGGAAAAATTCTCTGGGCGATGCCATCGCGCAGGAAATCCGGCAGTTTAAACTGCACCAGTCTGTCAGTTTTCGCGAGTATGTAATGCTGAGATCAGCCTTTTTAACAAAACAGCTAAATGCCGAAGCCAACCTTGCTTTCATCGCGGGGTTTTCTCCCAGGATCGCCGTGTTTCCTGGCAGCTTTAATCCCTTCCACAAAGGGCATTATAATGTGTTGCAGAAAGCCGAAAAGATCTTCGACAAGGTGATTGTTGCTTTTGGAAATAACCCCGAGAAGAACGGTGAACGCCATTACAAAATCCCTACATCCATCAGCAACCGCCAGGTAGAAGAATACAATGGCCTGCTCACCGATTTTGTAAACAGCATTGGGGGTGAGGAAATCATTGTGATCAGGGGCTTGCGGAATTCAACCGATTTCCAGTACGAACAAAACCAATACCGCTATATCCAGGAGCTGATGCCGCACATTAAGATCGTAAATATTTTTTGTGACAAAGAATTTGAACACATCAGCTCATCGGGCATCAGAACACTCGAAAAATACAACAAGCATCAAAACTACCTGCTTGAGTAAAGCATGAGCGCACTTTTGAAAAAATACTTTAACACCTTTTACATAACGGTTTGTTTCATCGTGTTTGCAGTGATCTGCCTCAGGGCTTTTTTTATTCCTTTCAGCCACGATGAGGCCTCCACTTTTTTCTTTTACATACAAAGCGATAACTACCTGCCTTACCGGGCACACGTTTATACGAATAATCATGTACTCAACAGCGCACTGGCCAACCTCTGTTACCATATCGCCGGCTCTCACCGGTTTGTGCTAAGAGTCCCGAATGTACTTTCGTTTATTGTTTTGTGCCTGGGTGTTTTTAATTTTTTTAAATACTTAAACAGAACATCTTCTAAAATAATACTCACCTGCTTTTTTATACTCACTTTTAACTTGCTGGATTTTTTTGAATTGTGCCGTGGATACGGGCTGTCGCTGGCTTTTATGGTGTGTGGCCTCTCATGCCTGCAGGATTATTTCTCTGTTAAAAAATTCAGGTCGCTGATTCTGTTTTCTGTTTTGTGGCAACTGGCCCTTGCTGCTAATTTAACCCTGGTGGTTTTAAGCGCCATTTTGGCTTTATTTATTTTTGTATTTCAGGTCCGGCAAAAATTATTATTTACCTTGCCTAATCTTTTATTACAAACACTCAAGCTGGCCGCTCTCGCATTTTGGATCAAATTTTCTTTTTTCTACAAATCAAAAGGTGTGCTCGATAGCGGTGTGGGCAATGATTATTGGGTGGTTTCATTTAAGTCGCTCATGCTCTTTGTATTCGGCACCGACGCGCTTTGGATGCAGGTTTTAATTCTTGTTTTGTTTTTTTTCGCGCTTTGCTTCGCGCTTATTCAGTTTGTTAAAACCACAGGTGGCTTTTCAAAAATTTTTGGACCTTTATTTTTTGATATGACATTGCTGTGCGTCCTGCTGGTTACCTATTACCTGATGAAAAAAATATTAAACATCAATTATCCTGAAGACCGAACAGGCCTGTTTTTTTATGTTTTTTTCGCGCTTTCACTCACATTCTTTTTTGATAAGGTTCAGCCCTTGATCTCTGCGGGCATAGCCACTACATTGCTCTCAGCCAGCGTGGTTTATTTTTATCTGTCGTTTAACCTGTTGAGTTTTACTCATTATTTTTATCATGTGATCCCCAGGGAGTTTTATGTTTACCTTGAAGCTGAGCAGTTAAAGAACCAGCAATTGTTCACAATTGGCGGTCACCCCAACAGGGAGATGAATTACGCATTTTTAAATTACAGGGCCGGCGGGCATTTAAATGCCATGGACGAACCCAGGGAAATGCATATGAACTGCGATTACTATTTCGCGTTGATGTGTGAAAAACCCTTTTACCGGTTTTTTTACGACGAAGTGGCATACGACAACCGCTGGCACAGGGTATTGTTAAAACGCAAACAACCCATCAAACGCAGCGAAGTGCCGGAAATGACCCGTGGTATTCAGGATCACAGCGGTAAAGCCGAATACACAGAATTCCTGAGGTATTACGATTCAACAGGTCTTACGAGAAATTGTATTGAAGCCGATTTGGAAATCACATTCAAAAAAGTACCAAAACCTTTTAAAGCTTTTCTCGTTTTGCAGGTGAACGATGAGAACAATAACAGCATTTGTTACAAAAGGGCCCTGTTAAACTGGATGGGGGACGACCTGAGTGGAAAAACCAAACGTTTTAAACTCACAAGCAGCCCAATGCCCGGGAAATATAAAAACATTATCGTTTATTTGTGGAATATTGACAAAAAGGAATGTGTGGTTCAGTTGAAACAATTAAAAATGCTGAACCTCGACGCGCCGGGAATAAATGTGGTGATCCCAAAAAATTATTACCCTTACGTAAAAAAAATAATTAAAGAAGAACTATTATAATATGTTAGACAGAGTTAAAGCCCCGGCATTCAAAACCATCAGTCACATTGATGTGATCAAAGCCAAACGTTCGCGATTAAACAATGGCATTGATTTTTTCTCTATAGCCGCCGGCAGTCAGGAGATCTCGAAGATAGAATTTGTTTTTAGAGCCGGTATGTACCAACAACCCGCTGTATTGATTGCCTCTACCACCAATACCCTGCTTGAGACCGGTACCAGGTCATTCATAGCCAACGAGATCAGCGATGGCGTTGATTTTTATGGATCATTTCTTGAATTGCAGGTTGAACAGGATTTTGCAACAGTAACTCTGTATTCATTAAATAAGTACCTGGACGAAAGTTTAAAATTTGTTGAGGAGATCTTAAAATATCCCACTTTTCCTGAAGACGAATTCAGGATCCATCTCAACAATAAAAGACAGAAACACAGCATCAATTCACAGAAAGTAAGCGTGCTGGCGCGCCGTAAATTTTCGGAATTGTTGTTTGGCGCGGCGCACCCTTATGGCGTGGATGTGACAGATAAAGATTTCGAGCGGGTGAATGTTGCCGAGTTGAAAGATTTTTTTAATAAATATTACACCAGCACTAACAGCACCATCATTGCCTCAGGCAACCTTCCTGCCAACATCGAAGATACGTTGAACAGATTTTTTGGCAACACGGCCTGGGGGGCTGCAGATAAGCCTGTTTCACCATTTATTGCCCCCAACACTACCGGCACCCTCAAACATTTTATTCACAGAGACGACGCTATACAGTCTGCCATCAGGATAGGCAGGGTGCTGTTCAATAAAACCCATCCCGATTATTTTAAATTTCAGGTACTCAATACGATTTTGGGTGGTTATTTTGGTTCGCGTTTAATGGCCAATATCAGAGAAGACAAAGGCTTTACCTACGGCATTGGCAGTGGCGTGAATAACCTGGTAAACGGGGGCGCGTTTTACATCTCCACAGAAGTGGGTACAGATGTGACAACGCAGGCTGTGGATGAGATTTACAGGGAGATCAGCATCATGCGTGAAAAACTTGTAGACAGTCAGGAACTTGAAACTGTGCGCAATTACATCCTGGGACAGTTTCTAAGAAGCGTTGACGGGCCTTTTGCCCTGGCCGATAAATTTAAATCCATCTGGGAATTTGGCCTGGATTATTCTTTCTTCGATAATTATTTTAGCGCTGTGCAGCAGGTTACAGCAGTTGAGATCAGGGATCTTGCCAATAAATATTTGCAGGAAAAAGATTTGGTGGAGTGTATAGTAGGGAAGAGATGATTTAGAGACGATCAACCTGACTTGCATGTGCTGTAATGCATTAACACAATACGACGTATCAACCTGTTTAATATTTGGCCTCGCCAGAAATGAAGATTTAAATTTTTAATGATATTTTTATAGGAAAAATGAATTACACTAAATATTTCTTCGCAACCATATTCGTTTCATGTTTGCTTTTTTGCTGTAAAAAAAAGGAAGCTAAAACAGAAGATTCAACGAATCCAATCACAACAACAGGAACAACAACCGGTGTAATTCCGCCTGTTGAAAAACCCATTCCTAAAATCAAAACAGAGAGTTATCAGGTCGGTAGCACGACTTATATAACAAATTACACATATGACACTATGGGACGGGTAACGCGAATGAGTTATTCATCCGGCACCTATGTCGTAGTAGAATGGAGTGCTGACAAATGCGTTTATAGTTCTTTTGATTCGAATAATACCATACAGAGCAGCATTACATACAATTTAAACGCCTCTGGATACGCTGTCAATTATAGTTCAGGCGGTACAAATGTCACCAACGAATTTGATGCAGACGGTTACCTGAAAAAGACAACAAGTGTGAATGGCAGCATGGGACTTACCACATCGTATAATATTTCCAATGGTAATGTGACAGGTTACACCAGTACTAACGGAGGAAGCATGGCCTGTGAGCACTTCACTGATATCCTCAATACAATTGGTTCATCTAACAAGGGATTTAGCATTTTGGGGAAACAAGACAAAGAGCTTCAGAAAAAACTGAACCTTAGTGTCGGCAGCATCAGCTCAGAAATCACCTACAATTATGAGTTTGACTCCGAAAAAAGGGTTACGAAAATGGTACAACAGCAGGGATCAACTGCCACTGCCATTAATTATACTTATTATTAGATCTACAAATAATGGGGTTTATGCGTGAAATTAAGCTCAATTAAAATAATGCGAATATAGGCCGCTCCAATCTCTGAAAATACGTGTTACATTTTACAGGTTTTTTCATTAAGTAAATTGAGTTTTATGCCTGACATATTTTTCTTATTTTTGAGTTCTACAAAAACAAAACATGAGAGTTATTGAATTCAGAGAAGCCCTGCGCGAAGCCATGTCGGAAGAGATGCGCCGCGATGATAAAATCTTTCTAATGGGCGAAGAAGTTGCAGAGTATAACGGCGCATATAAAGTCAGCAAAGGCATGCTGGCCGAGTTCGGCGCTAAACGCATTATCGACACGCCTATTGCCGAGCTGGGCTTTTCAGGCATCGCCATCGGCGCTGCTTCAAACGGTCTAAGGCCCATTGTTGAATTCATGACCTTTAACTTCAGTCTTGTTGCCATCGACCAGGTGATCAACAGCGCCGCAAAACTTTACAGTATGAGTGGCGGGCAATACAATGTTCCCATTGTTTTCAGGGGACCAACCGCCAGCGCGGGTATGTTAAGTTCACAGCACTCGCAGGCTTTTGAGAACTGGTACGCCAATTGTCCGGGTCTTAAAGTCATTGTACCAAGCAACCCCTACGATGCCAAAGGACTTTTAAAGTCCGCCATCCGTGATAATGACCCGGTCATTTTTATGGAGAGCGAACAAATGTATGGCGACAAGGGGGAAGTTCCTGAAGAAGAATATTTAATTCCTATCGGCCTTGCTGATATTAAAAAACAAGGCAGTGATGTCACCATCGTGTCTTTTGGTAAGATCATGAAAGTGGCCATGGCTGCAGCCAAAGAGCTCGAAGGTGAAGGGATCAACGCCGAAGTGATCGATCTGCGCTCCGTGCGGCCTATTGATTATTCAACCGTGATTGAATCGGTTAAAAAAACAAACAGACTGGTGATCGTTGAAGAAGCCTGGCCATTGGGCAGCATTGCTACCGAAGTGGCTTTCAAAGTACAAAAAGATGCTTTTGACTATCTCGACGCGCCAGTGTTAAGAATCACCACTGCCGATACCCCATTGCCATACGCGCCAACTCTCATAGAAGCCAGCCTGCCCAATGTTGCAAGGGTGGTAAAGGCAGTAAAAGAAGTGATGTACATTAAAAAATAAACAGCAGATTTTGTTGTTGATTCCAGGACCATGCGCGTAGCTTTAATCACTGACGGTATCTGGCCTTATGTTCTGGGTGGCATGCAAAAGCATTCTTATTACCTGTGCAAATACCTGGCACAGAATAAAATTGATGTTGACCTCTATCATTTTAATAAAAGCAATTACGATATTTCCAGGCTTGAATTTTTTTCTGAGGAAGAGTTACAATTCATTCACGCCACAGTACTTGATTTTCCTCAGAGTCCACCATTTCCAGGGCATTATATTTACGATTCTTACCGCTATTCAAAACTCATCTTTCAATCTGTTAGAAATAAATTATCCATCTACGATTTTATTTACACCAAGGGTTTTTCGGGCTGGTACCTCATTGATCAGAAGCACAGCGGTAAGATAAAATGTGGGCCCATTGGCGTTAAATTCCATGGCTATGAAATGTTTCAGAAGCCGCCCGATCTGAAGATCAAACTCCAGCATATTTTTTTATTGAGAAAGCCGGTGCGTTCGCTCTCAATGAAGGCCGATTACGTTTTTTCTTATGGGGGAAAAATCACAAACATTATCAGGTCACTGGGCGTGGCCGAAGACAAAATCTTTGAATTACCCTCAGGGGTTGAACAGTCTGCGATGGCAGCAGCAATAGTGCCAAGCCGGGGAACAAGAAAATTTTTATTCCTGGGTCGCTATGAACGCAGGAAAGGAATTGAAGAACTCAATGGTGCGATCACTCAAATTTTAAACGAAGGCAAACATACAAATACAGAGTTCCAGTTCATTGGTCCGATTCCTGTTGCCAAACAATTAAAACACCAGCGCGTGGTTTACCATGGCGAAATTCGTGGCAGGGAAGGCTTGCAGGAATTGATGAGAAAATGTGACGTTTTGATTTGCCCGAGCTGGAGTGAAGGCATGCCCAACGTGATTCTTGAAGCCATGGCCAACGGTTTGGCCGTGATTGCCACCGATGTTGGGGCCACCAGTATTCTAGTGAGTGATAAAACCGGCTGGTTGTTAGCTTCTGGCTCACCGGCTGAAATTTCTTCTGCGGTTGTTTCTGCAACAACGCTCAGCGCCGGCGCACTCGATCAAAAAAAACAAAATGCCCTTAACCTCATTGGCCTTGAATTTACCTGGGAGCAGCTCGGCAAAAAATTAACCGCGTTTATTCAGAAAGCCGTTTCCAACTAGGAATTAATTTTCTTACCTTCAATAAAATGAAATTTTTGATAAGCTCTTTATTATCCCTTGTGCTGCTCCTGGCCTTGCATTGCACAAAAAGTGTGGGCAAAAATCCTGCCCTTGCATACACCGACAATGCGTTACTCGACAGTTCCAAAGCCGCTGGCCGGTATTATTATAAAAATGATCCAGTTAAACTCCTGAGCGGTGCAAACGGGCCACATGGCGCATTTAAATTACGGTTCAACAACATCGCTTTTAACGCTCTGCAGGACAGTGGCAGCCTGCCTTTAAAAAAACAGATGCCCGATGGCTCCCTTGTGATAAAAGACGTTTATGATAAGGGTCAGGTAGGTCTGTATGCCATCATGTACAAACTTTCAGGATCGTGGTTATGGGCTGAAATAGAACCTGACGGGGAGGTCCACTACAGTGTGAATAAAGATCCTGGTGTTTGTATTAATTGTCACAGCCAGGCAGGTAACCGCGACCTATTGAGGACTTTTACTTATCACTGAAAAAGGAATTGAGTTTAACAACCCAATTGCATATTGTTTTGAGCAATTATTCGATCATTAATTTCCCTGTAATGCTTTGCAGGCTTGAGTTTTGAACCTTGTAATAATAAACGCCACGCGGTAGGCCTGTATTAATCAGAGCGTGACCGGTCACAAGGGTTTGTTCAAAAACTTTCTGTCCCACAGCGTTAAAAATGACAATAGTTTTTTGACCGCTGATTTCTGTTTTAACTGTGAATTCACCGTTGCCCGGGTTAGGATAAATTGAAATCACTTCGCTGAGTAAACCTGCCTGGGTGTCGATGCCGGTGCAAGCGGACACGGATACCGAGGTTACCGCGAAATTTTGACAACCGTTAGCATCTGAACCAACTACAGTATAAAAAGTTGGAGACAGGGGACCCACAGAAATGTTTTGTCCTGTTTGTGAATTAGACCAGGTATAGGTTACAGCGCCTGCAGCTGAAAGGCTGGTGAATTCAAATGCGCATATGACTGTATTGGCGGCAGTGGCGGTTAACGACGGCACAGAGAAAGCTGTGATGCTGATCGCAGCAGTGTCTTTGCAATCATTAATGTCAGCGCCATAAGCGGTGTAGGTGATGGTTCCAGCCTGCGGCGGACTAACCGTAAACGTAACGCCGATGGCCTGTGAACCGGCCCAGGTATAACTGTTTGCACCGGTGGCGGTTAAAGTCACCGTTTTTCCCACACACATGGTTGGGCTTGAAGCGCTGATGGCAATGGTTGGATTGATACAATTGTCGAACTTCCACAAATCATTCAACCTGCCTACGTTGTTAGGAACATTGTATCCGTTGCCGCCGAACAACCACAGGTTATTGGAGTTGTCTTTCCAGGTAGCGCCGCCGCCACGACCTCCCGGCATGTTGAGGGGCGAATTCACGCCAATAGTACCATAGTTGCCAGGTTGAGCAATTGTTGTTGCGCCTTTCACCCATTTCCATTGATTGTTGGTAATATTGTAACGCCAGAGGTCGTTTAAAAAATCGGGGGTGAGGCCGGTTCCAAATCCGTAACCACCCGACATCCAAAGGTCACCATTGCCGTCGCGCCAGGTAATGGCATCGTATCTGGCGCCGGGTAAATTTGCCGGAGCAAACACGCCCAGGCTGCCATAAGTGCCTTGCTGAACGCTGGTTGTATTAAAACCTTTGATCCAGGTCCATTCGTTGGTGGCAATGTTGTATTTCCACATATCATTTAAAAGATCGGCGAATCCTGTACTCGCGAAACCATAACCGGCAATCAACCAGAGATTACCGCTGGCGTCTGTCCAACCCGCCGATGCGCAGCGCGCCCCTGGAGCGTTGGCAGGTGCTGCAGTGCCTTGTGTGCCATAAATTCCTGTTTGGTTAAGAGACGCGCTGCCTTTCATCCATACCCATTCGTTATTGGCCGGGTTGTATTTCCAAAGGTCACCCAGGTAGGCATTGGATGAGGCGTTATAGCCCAAACCACCGTATATCCAGAAATTGCCTGAGTTGTCTTTCCAGCCTTTTGTATTGTACCTGGCACCGGGTACATTTGAAATATTTGATACACCCTGTGTGCCATAGGTGGCGGTCTGGAAAGCTGTTGTTGCGCCCTTCACCCATTTCCACTGGTTTAGGGCGATGCTGTATACCCACATGTCGTTTAACTCGGCAAAACTGCCGGCAATATCGTATCCATAGCCACCAAACAAATACAAATTATCGTTGGCGTCAATAAAAGATGCCGAACCAAACCTGGTTCCGGGAATATTACCCGGTGAAAAAACGCCAAATGAGCCATAAATACCAACCTGGTTTACCGAAGTGCCCCCGCTGATCCAGGTCCACATATTGGTGGCCGGACTGTATTTCCATAAATCGTTCAGGTAGCCGTAGTTGCCGATGTCGTTGTACCCGTTGCCACCAAAAAGCCAGAAGTTACCGGCCCCATCGGTCCAGGTTGCCGCGTGATCCCTGGCACCCGGACGGTTGCCGGCTGCAGCCACACCTTGTGTGCCATAAACCCCAACCGCGTCGGTAAGGTTGGTACCTTTTTTCCATGTAAAATTTTGCGCCACAATGTTGGAGCTGAGTGCAAGCAATAAAAAACAAAATGCAGTTTGTTTGAAGTGTAATAGTTTTCTCATTTGGGTGCGTGTTTTGGATTTTAAATTTAAAGATATTTTTTAGAATAAATTGTGCGTACATATGATAGGATGTAAACTCAGTTTTTTCCAACTAAAAGAATGCCTGATTAAAAGCCCTGATTGACCTTTTATACTAAGAACATTATTTTTAACATTTAATTGATACAAATGTTAAAATTTAACCTTCGTCGAAGATTTTGTTAAACTAAGCTTTTTTTAACTAAGTTTGTTAATAATCACTAAATCTAACAAGGCTATGAAAAAAAACTACACAAAAAAATTAATCATGATTGCCTGCCTCTTTTTATCGGCAAGTTTTTACGCGCAATTGAGTGGTGTTTACACCATCAATAATGCGTTGGCAACCGGTGGCACCAACTTTCAAACTTTTACGGCTTTTTCGGCTTCATTAAACTCAGTAGGTGTTTCCGGCCCGGTGGTAGTTAATGTTAACCCAACCAATGCCTATAATGAACAGGTTGCCTTCAACCAGATTACGGGTATGTCTTCAACCAACTCCATTACCATCAATGGAAGTGGCGCGACGATTACTTTTAACGCCACAAATGCCGCGGCGCCCCATACCTTTATGTTATCTGGGATGGATTACATGTTTGTGAACAACCTAAATATTATTGGTACGAATATTACCAACGGATTGGTTTTACACTTATGGAACAATTCAGATTACAACACTTTCACCAATTGTAACATTACTGGTAACATTACCGGCACTGGTACATTGTTGTGCCCGCTTTCTATCAGCGGTACTGCCAGTTCACATACCGGCATCGGGCCTGCTGGCAGCTACAATACTTTTGATGGTTGCAACGTGGTGGGTGGTTATTCGTATGCAATCAGTTTTTATGGCCCAACTACAACACCCTACTCAACCAACAACACTTTTAAAAACGGCAGCCTTAAAGATTTTTACCAATTTGGTTTCTTTAACTACTACCAGGTAAACACTACCATTAAAGGTAACGTGATCGAAAACGTTAACAGAACCACTGTTGGTACACGCTACCCGATTTACCTGAGCACAAATACTAACGGTTGCACAATTGACGGCAATCACATTCGCAGATTATTTCAGAATATGCCTCCTGGCAGCACCAGCGGTTTGTATTGCATGTACATTGTAAGCGCCGCTCTGCAAGCCAACCCCAACATCATTCAAAACAACATCATTTCAGACCAGGTTTCTAATGGTGTGATTTACGGTATTTATTGTCCTGGTTATGCCTACAATCATTTTTATCACAACACAATTGTTCTGGATGATCAGACCTCAACCTACACTGGTACATTGTATGGGCTCTATGCAAGTTTAGCGACTAATGATGTTAAAAACAACATCATGGTAGTTGGAAGAGGGGGTACAGGGACAAAGTATGCTTATTATAACGGTACAGCGAATACCATCCCTTCAGCCAATAACGTGGTGCACATTACATCCAGTGCAGGATTGAACTACGCTTATTATAGGTCAGCAAATTTTCTGACTTTAGGCGCTTTGCAAACTGCGCAACAATTTGCAGAGCCAGGTAGCCAGCAAGCTGATCCGATGTTTGCCAACCCGGGTCTGATGGATTATACGCCAACTTCTTTGCAAATCAATAACATGTGTCCTTTTATTGGTGTAACTACCGACCAAATTGGATTTACAAGGAGCATTGCAACGCCTGATCCTGGAGCCCTTGAATTTTATACCATTCCCTGCACAGGGTCTGCACCTGCTAATGCTGTTTCCACACCAACCGGTGTATTGTGCCCAAATACTAATGTAATGGTGACATTGGCCAATACTTTCACCAACACTGGTTACAGTGTTCAGTGGTATGCCTCTACGGGAACCATCCTCGGGCCATACCTGGCTGTGAGTGGCGCTACCTTACCATATTACAATACAAACACCTTAACTACAACCGTCTACTTAAATGCGCAGATCGCTTGCGCCAACGGCGGCGGCACAGTAACTGCCACAGCTGGTTCTGTGCAAATTGCGCTGCCAATTGTAGACAATGTTACTTATACCGAAGGTTTTGAAGGCATCAGCAAAACAAACCAGTTGCCAAACTGCTCATGGTCTGCCAGCAGCAACTTCACGAGCACTTTGACCTATACAGCTAATGGAACAGGAAACCGCTTTCCTCGCACTGGAACCAAATTCGCATCGTTTTTGAACGCGCCGGCCGGCAGCAAATATTTTTATTCAAGTGGAATCAACCTTTATCCTGGCATTACTTATTCGGCTTCACTTTGGTACATCAACGAAGCTACCGGTTTTAACCCTTGGGCTGACTTGTCTATCATGGTTGGAATGAGCCAGACACCTGGTGCCATGGTTCCGATTGTTACAACCACACCTGCGGCCCTGGTCTATACCATGCTGGCAAACACTTTTACCGTGCCAACAGCCGGTGTTTATTTTATTGGCGTACGTGCCACTACAGCTGCAGGTTCGTCGCCTTATTTAAGCTGGGATGACCTTAAAGTAAATATTCCATGCGAACTGAACGCACCACCTCTTGCTATCAATTTTATTGCTTCTACAATCTGTGCCGGACAACCTTTAGCAATGCTGGCTTCTGGCGCAAGCTCTTATACCTGGAGTACTGGTGCACAATCGGCTCAGGTTGTTGTAACACCTAGTATCAACGCGGTGTATTCTGTGGCCGGAACAAATTCTGTAAGTGGTTGTGTTGCAACTCTGGTACAGTCGGTTACCGTTCTCCCTTCACCACCGGTTGCGGTTTTTGCCAGCAAACCGGTTATCTGCGAAGGTGAGTCTACCAACCTATACGCGCAGAATGCTAACACTTATAACTGGTCAACAGGTGTTTCAGGACAGGTTATTACTGTTACTCCAACCACTTCTACCACTTACTCGGTTATTGGTGTGAATTTATTAGGTTGCCCTACCTTGCAAACTATTTTAATTGCGGTAAATAACAAGCCTACAGTTTCGGCTACAGCCTCTTCAACCATGCTATGTAAAGGCGATATGGTTACCCTGATAGGAAACGGTGCCGCTACTTACCAGTGGTCGTCAGCTGCTTCACTTGTTCAGTTTGGTAATCCTTTGAATTTTGTTGTTCAAAGTTCTGGCGGATATACTGTAACAGGCACCGATGCTAATGGTTGCGCAGGAACTGCATTGTTTGTGCTTTCGGTAGAGGAATGTACCGGCATCAATGAAGTTTCATTAAACCAGAATGACATCAGCGCTTATCCTAATCCAAATAATGGTATGTTTTATGTGGAGTCTAAAGTTGCGGGTGTTAAAACCCTTGATATTTATGACGTAACAGGACGTAACGTTTATGCTGGTACATTGACCCATTCAGCTAAAGTAAATATCAGCGAAATGCCTAACGGCGTTTATACGGTAAAAGTAAAAGCTGGTGAAGCAGTTAAATATATTAAAATAGTTAAGGTTCAATAGACCGGTTTTACCGGTTTATTGCCTTTTATTTATTTAAAAACTGCGATATGATACCAAGACCAATATTTAATCCTTTTTTGGGGCCGATAAAAAAACAAGATCAATTGTTTTGTTTGTCTCTGTTGGCTTATAAGGCTTTGTTATCAAACATCTCAGTGGTTTATTCTTTTTTGCAAAGCAGTTTGGTGGGCCAGTTCAGACCCACCAGGCTGGCTGCAAACTTGAATTACCTGGACATAAACCTTACGGTAAATCTAAATTTACATGACAAAGGGCAAAATATTTATTAACACAGTCCTCACCAAATGAGGATTATTCATACAACAATAACAACATGAAAACAGAAATTTACAAATTATTATCAGGCGCAAAACGAAGTTTGTTTGCGTTTGTGTTCACTTTGTTTTTGGGTACAACTTACTCACAAACACCTTTCCCTTTTAGTTATACAGGAGGCATACAAACCATGTTACTTCAGCCTGGTAATTACCGTTTGGAGGTATGGGGGGCCGACGGAGCCGATGGCACTTATTATAGTGCACAAACACCAAATAACCTGATCAATGGTGGTAAAGGAGGTTTCTCCACGGGAACCGTTTCAATCACCAGTCCAATGATGGTTTATATTGTTGTTGGAGGCAAAGGCTCTAACGTGCTTGCCGGAAACAATCTTGGTGGTTACAATGGCGGCGGAAACAGTTCTTCTGCTCCTTACCAGGCAGGTTCAGGAGGCGGTGCCTCTCATATTGCGTCAGCCACAGGCCTATTGAGCACTTTATCCGGAAACCAGGCGGCAGTAATGATTGTTGCCGGCGGTGGCGGCGGTGGTGGTAATCAATCGCTTGGCGGTGACGCCGGTGGTTTGAATGGCGTTCAACCTCCACCTGCAACACAATTTTCTAACAGAACAGCTGGCGGTGGTGGAACACAAACTACAGGTGGCACTTGCTTTTCCGGCGGCAGTGGTGCTGCATTTGGACAGGGCGGCACTACCACACAAAACCTCGCAGGTGGCGGTGGCGGTGGCTGGTACGGTGGCTGCACTGGCGATAACAGTACTGCCGGTGGCGGTGGTTCAGGTTACATTGGTGGCGTAACTAACGGAACAACAGTTGGAACCGGACAACCTGGTTTTGTTGCCGACCCGGATATTACAGGTAATGGTTATATCATTATTACCCGCCTTTGCGCTGTAACTGCGTCAGCAGCAAAAAACCCTATTTGTTTTGGAGAATCTGTTGACTTAAGCACGGATGCTGTGACAGGAGTTGTTTGGGGTCATACCTCATCTACTTCCAACACAGTAAATGTGGCGCCAACGGTTAATACCAACTATACAGTAACTGGTCAGGCAGCTTCAGGATGTACTACTTCAATCGTGATGTCGATCACCGTGAACCCACTGCCTACTTTATCAGCGGCAGTAAATCCAAGTGTGCTATGTGTGGGCAAAACGGCCACCATTAACGCGTTCGGCGCTAATTCTTATACCTGGGCTGCAAGCAATACTTCAGGAAACACTACGACTGTGAACCCGACAGTGACTTCGAATTTTATTTATTCGGGAACAAATCAGTATAATTGTGTGAATACTTCAACGGTAAGTGTCATCGTAAACACCAATGTTTTGGGAATGACATCCAATACAACTATTTGTAAAGGAAATTCCATTAATCTGATTGCTAGCGGCGCACTGAGTTATACCTGGAGCACAGGTTCTCTGTTTGTGCCTGTAAGTGTAACACCATTAACCAATACAAGTTACACCGCAAGTGGTACCGATATTCACAATTGTGTGATCTCAAGTGTAGTATCGATAACTGTAGCCGATCCGCCAGCAGTATTAGCAACTGCGAACAAAACGCTGGTTTGTAAAGGTGAAAGCGTATCGATCACCGGATCGGGTGCAAGCACCTATACCTGGAGCACAGGGTTTGTTGGCGCTACACTTACTACAATTTTGCCTATCGATATCCCATATTACTTTTCTGTTACCGGAACTGATGCCAATGGCTGTACCAAATTGGTCAACATCACCATCACGGCGGCTAAATGTTTGGGTATCAACGAAGGATTGAGTAATGGTTTTGCCGCCAGTGTTGTTCCCAATCCCGGAACAGGTCTGTACAACGTTAACATGGAGAATGTAACTGGTCAATTTAAAATGACGGTGCTTAACGGTCTTGGCCAGGTGATCAAAACTCAGGATATTCACACAGGTGATGAACAGCTGGATATTCAGAATGAACAGTCAGGTATTTATTTTGTAAGGATCAGTGAGAATGGCAATACTCTGAAAGTAATTAAACTCATTAAAGAATAAAAATTCAATTACTTACCCGATAAACAAGTGAACGTGTTGTTCATTTGTTTATCGGTTTTTTTTTCCTGGTATTTAAATTTTTTGTAGCACGTAATACGCAAAAGCAGATCAATTTTTTAAAAATCTCGAATACCCGCCAATAGTATAAATACACACCAGGGTATAAATAATTATAAACCCAGTTCTTTTTAATGGAGGGCTTTAATACGACAACATGAAAATAAAAACCAATAATATAGCATCAAACGCGAAAAAAGGTTTACTCGCATTTGCATTGACCGCAATTTTGAGCACGTCATACTCACAAACCACCTATACTTTTGCTTATACCGGCGGTGTACAAACGCAGATCCTTCAGGGGGGCAGTTATTCGGTGCAATGCTGGGGAGCAAATGGCGGCGATAATATGGCAGCCGGTACGGGTGGCAAAGGCGGTTTTTCTACCGGAACTATTAACGTGGTATCATCTGCCCCTCACTATTTTTATGTGGGTGGCAAGGGCATAACAGGTATTGGTGGTCAGGCCTCGGCTCCGGGAGGTTATAATGGAGGCGGTGATGCCGGGGCTTATACCTCATCGACTTATGGTATGGGTTCTGGTGGTGGTGCAACTCATATTGCATCGGCGATTGGACTATTGAGTTCTTTGTCCTTGAATCAATCGGCTGTTGTTATAGTAGCTGGTGGTGGTGGTGGTGCAGGGTCTAACAATGGACCAACCACACTGCTTAACCTTGGCGGAAATGGTGGTGGCGTTAATGGTGGCAATGGACTGAGCGGTAACCCAACGTATGGTGGCACTGGCGGAACCCAAAGTGGCGGTGGTTTCGGAAACATTCAAAACGGCGCTTTTGGTCAGGGAGGAAATAATTCTGGTAACAATACCGGTGGCGGCGGCGGTGGCGGTTGGTATGGCGGTGGCGCTGCTCAATGGGAAGGCAGTGGTGGCGGTTCTGGCTATATTGGTGGTGTTACCAATGGTACAACAGCAGCAACAGGTCAACCTGGCTTTATTCCCAATCCTGATGTTACAGGAAACGGTTATATCATTCTCACGCATCTTTGCGCCGTAACCGCTTCAGTAGCTAAAAATCCTATTTGTTTTGGTGAAACTACAAACATTTCCACAAATGCCGCAAGCAATATTGTATGGGGGCATACTTCTTCTACATCCAACATAGTAAATGTAGCGCCAACTAATAATACATCCTACACGGTCACAGGTCAGGCCGCGTCTGGCTGCACCACTTCAATAGTTTTATCAGTAACCGTCAATCCACTGCCGGTTTTGTCGGCAGTTGTTAACCCCAGCGTATTGTGTGTTGGTAAAACCGCTACCTTAACTGGCATTGGAGCAAATTCCTATACCTGGAATGCTACCAACACAAGTGGCAACACTACCACGGTTAATCCGGTTTCGAGTAGTAATTTTACCTATTCAGGCACCAATCAATATAATTGTGTGAACACCAATGTGGTAAATGTGGTGGTGAATACCAACACCCTTGGTATTACAGGCAGTAACAGTGTTTGTAAAGGCAACTCAGTTAATTTAACCGGTATTGGCGCACAAACCTATACCTGGAGCACAGGCAGTATGTTTGTTACAACACCGGTATCACCAACAGTCAATACAACTTACACCGCCAGTGGTACCGATATTCACAATTGTATTCTGTCAAATGTTTTTTCTGTGCTCGTAAACAATACACCGTCGGTAACGGCAACAGCCAGTAACACAATGGTATGCAGGGGCGAAAACATTACCCTCTCAGGCAATGGTGCAACTACCTATACCTGGAATACAGGTTTTGTTGGCGCTTCGCTCTCAACTTCTTTCCCTGCTGACGTTCCTTATTACTTTTCGGTAACTGGTACCGATGCCAATGGGTGCATCAATATGGCTTATATTACCATCATGGTGTCAAAGTGTGTTGGCATCACCGAGGGTGAGAATTCAGCATTGTCTTTCAATGTAGCTCCGAATCCAGGTACAGGCCTGTTTGTTGTTCGCGCTGATAAGACCTTTTCTGAGTTGAAAATGTCTGTTTACAATGAGCTCGGCCAACTGGTAAAATCACAGGTGGTACTTTCAGGTGAAAACAAACTCGATCTGCAGCATGAAAATGCCGGATTGTATTTTGTGAGGATCAGCGAGAATGACAATGTTGTGAAAGTGATTAAATTGATAAAAGAATAAAGTCTTTTTCAGTAATTGTAAAAGCTGCCCCGAAAAGGGCAGCTTTTTTTTTGACATTTATTGCAGTTCTACTGAAAGCTATTACCGTCGGCTTTTTGTGCAATGTCACTTTAGGTATCTATAGCAATCTGTTATAACGAATGCTAAATGCCTTATATCATGTTACGCCCTTTTTCCTCTCAGCTGCATTGCAGATACTCTATGACTTGTTCAGCCACACTGCGAACCACGCCTCTTCGTGAGAAAAAACCTTCATAAAATTACACTCAAGTCATTTAGCCATCATCACGCCTGGTATTTAAAAACTGGCACGATATCAATGAACACAGGCAAAAAACATTATTTCACTAAATTCGATTTACTGTTTAACCAACAAATGCAACCAAATTATTTTAACCCAGTCTGGTAAACGAGCGATCATACCACCGCCTTGATGTTAAATCAAAGTACTGGTCTTTTTAACATTTGTGTCGATAAAGCAGCTGAACCGCTGAAAAAGAGCATTTATAATGGGCTTCAACAATAAGTGGAGATCTACTACTACTGATAATACTACTATTGCTATGCCCAACAACCAAACTCGATCTCAGTGCCGATAAACCAGGAATTTACTTTGTAAAAATGATTGAGAAAGACAAATTACGCAAAGACATTAAATTCATTAAAGAGAATATTGCTCAACCCAAAAAGAGGCTGGCATTCTTGGTGGCCCGTTTATTCGGTCCAGTCAGCTATAAAGAGATTGGTGTCGCGGGTACCACCATTATCCCTGTTCGACGAAAAGATCATTTTTTTGCCATCGGGAGAAAACATTGGAAAGGCGTTGAACATGCTTTGACTGGTGATTTGTTCAAGGCCGGTGCCATCTTCATTGATCATGAATAACTGAAAATCAAAACCTTTTTTACTATGATGGTTGCTCGAAAAAATGATTTTTTTTCCAGAAGGATGGAAAAAAGGTGCCCAGTTTGCTTTACCCAGTCGGGTGACCTGTTTCAGATCGCTGCCATCAACATTGCAGGTGTAAATCTCCATGGTTGTGGGGGCAACCAGGCCCTGCGCCAACAATTCTTTATATTCTTTAATTTCTTCATCGCTGCCAGGCCTCGACGCCCTGAACACCAGGCGTTTTCCATCAGGCGAAAAAAAGGCGCCGCCGTCGTATCCAAGTCCCGAAGTGATCTGTTTTTGATTTTTGCCGTCAATGTCCATGGTCCACAATTCAAGATCACCGCTGCGGTCACTGGTAAACACGATCTTGTCGCCCTTGGGCGATACTGTGGCTTCTGCGTCGTAGCCATTGCTGTTGGTTAACTGCGCTGTGATATTGCCTTTAAGATCGGCAACATAAATGTCAAAAGTTTTATAAACCGCCCAAAGGTATTTGCCTTTTGTTTCGGGCACAGGCGGACATTCATCGCCGCCCTTGAAAGTGGAAGCATACAGCATGTGTTTTCCGTCTTTCAGAAAATAGCTGCAGGTGGTTCTCCCTTTGCCGTTGCTTATAATGGCAGGTTTATAACTTGAGTCTTTGGCGGCTTTGTTGATGTCAAGGTTAAAGATCTGGTCGCATTTTAAACCCCATTTTGAATTATTGCTTTGGAAAGAAGCGAATCTGCCATCGAAACTAAAATAAGCCTCTGCGTTATCGCCGCCATGTGTTAACATTTTAAGATTTTTGAGATGCACCTCGCTTTGTGAAAAAATGGAAATACAATAGAGAAAGAATATAGATAAAATGCCAGATTTCATAGATGATAGATTTTGCGGCAAATGTATAAATATTAAGATAAGTTAAAAAGCATTCCGTAAAAAATCAGCAGCCCCTAAATTAGTTACGTTTGCAAACTATTATTAATCTCAGCCATTTTGCTTAACTTTTCAGAAATAAATATTCCGGTTGGCACCAGGGCCCTGATTATGTCGAAACTTTACTATGGGGTACTGAGCAAAATCCTCGAAAGCCTTGATATTGACCGCTATTTTTCGGTCCTTTACTTTTTGAATGAAAATAACGGCTGTACCCAGCAATGTATCTGTAACCACCTGGCTATTGATAAAACTGCGATGGTGAAGGTTATTGACAGTTTGATCGCTAACGGGTACATAGAAAAAAAAGTAAACCCTGCCGACAGAAGAGAGAATTTTATTTTTTTGACCAGAAAAGGGGCAAGGCACTCTTTTAAGATAGTAGACTCGTTCAGAATGATAGACACTGAAATTTTTAATAACGTGTCGAAACAAGACCAGGATACTTTCGGCAGGGTGCTGTGTAAATTGTGTAACAATTTAAAGGAACTGCCGGCAAACGATTTGTTTTTTAATTATAAGAAAACCGGGAAATCTATCAAAAAGCCTGAAAATTTAAGAAAATGAAAAAGATACCAAACTGGATCATCATACTTGTTATTGTTGGCCTGCTGATCGGCTCAAAATTTATTTTTTTTAATAAAAACAAAAACAAAACCGCATCCCCCGGCAAAAATAAAAGCAGCATGCCCGTTGCCGTTAATTATTTTGTTGTGAAGCAAACACAATTCAGCAATGATGTTTTTGCAACCGGTAAAATTGGCGCTTTTAACCAAATCGAAATATTGCCTGAAGTAAGCGGCAAAGTAATGGCCATTTATTTTAAAGAAGGACAAACGGTGAACAAGGGAAGTCTGCTTGTAAAGTTGAATGATGCAGACCTTCAGGCACAGCTTCTGAAATCTGCAACACAGTTAAAATTATCTGAGCAGAAATTCGCCAGGCTTAAAAAACTTATTGAGATCAAAGGCATCAGCCAGGAAGAATATGATATGCAGGAAAACGAGATCATGGGTTTGAAAGCTGATCAGGCCTTTATTAACGCTGCCATTGCCAAAACAAATATCGTTGCGCCATTTACGGGCGTAATAGGCTTAAGAAATTTAAGTGAAGGTTCGTTTGCCGGTCCAACTGTTCCTGTTGCATCGCTGGTGCAGTTAAAACCGCTTTACGTTGAGTTCTCCATTCCAGAAAAATACAGTGCACTTTTTAAAAACGGGATTAGCGTTAGTTTCTCTTCCGATAACGCCAGTGGTACAAAAACATATTCCGCTAGCATTTATGCCATTGAACCAAGGGTTGACGAGGTTACCAAGACCATCCGGGCCAGGGCGCTTTATTCGGGTGAACATGCGTTTTACCCTGGAACTTTTGTAAAAGTGTATGTGAGCCTGGGGGAAACAAAAAACGCTTTGATGGTGCCAACACAAGCGGTTATACCCACGTTGAAAGGTCAAAAAGTTATTGTTTGCCGCAACGGTGCGGCCACCGACGCGTTGGTAACAATCGGCGTACGCACCGACACCAGGATCCAGGTGCTGGATGGGGTGCAGGAAGGCGATACCATCATCACAACTGGTTTGCTTTCTGTAAAGCATGGCAGCAAATTAAAATTATTAAAACCGGTTAATTAAAATGGATTTAGCCTCACTCAGCGTCAGACGTCCGGTACTCGCAATAGTTATGTCTGTAATTATTGTGTTGTTTGGCGCCATTGGCTTTAATTATCTTGGTGTACGTGAATTTCCGTCGATTGATCCGCCGGTGATCACCGTTAGAACAAATTATACCGGGGCCAACGCCGACGTTATCCAGTCGCAGATCACCGAACCTCTTGAAAAAGCCATCAATGGCATAGATGGGATCAGGAGCATTTCAGCCTCTTCCAACCTGGGATCAAGCATCATAACTGTTGAATTTAATCTGAGCGCGAACCTTGAGGCAGCCGCCAATGATGTGCGTGATAAAGTGTCGCAGGCTGTACGACAATTACCGCAGGACATCGACGCCCCGCCAGTGGTGTCAAAGGCCGATGCTAATTCTGACGCGATTATTTCCATGACCCTTTTAAGCGACACCCGTTCTTTACTTGATGTAAGCGACTATGCGGAAAATGTGATCGCCCAAAATCTTCAAACCATTTCGGGCGTGAGCGCAGTACAGATCTGGGGACAGAGGCGTTATTCAATGCGAATCAGGCTCATGCCTGAAAAACTGGCGGCTTATAATTTAACGCCACTCGATGTAAAGTTAGCCCTCGACCGCGAAAATGTTGATCTGCCCTCGGGTAAAATAGAAGGTAACAATACAGAGTTAACGGTGAATACCATCGGCAGACTTTCAACAGTGCCCGAGTTCGAAGTAATGATCATTAAAGAAAATCAAAACAACATTGTAAGGCTGAGAGATGTGGCAAAGGTTGAACTGGGTGCCGAAAACGAAGAAACCATTTTAAAAGAATCGGGCACACCAATGGTGGGACTGGCACTGGTGCCACAACCGGGCGCCAACTACATCGACATTTCAAAAGAATTTTATAAACGTTACGACATTCTCAAAAGGGATCTGCCAAAAGATTATGCCATTAACATCGCGCTCGACAATACACGTTTTATAAAAAAATCTATAGTAGAAGTAGGCGAGACCCTGGCGATTGCCCTGGTATTGGTGATCCTTATCATATTTTTATTTTTCAGGGATTGGCTCATCGCCTTCAGACCATTGATAGATATCCCCGTTTCACTCATCGGCGCATTTTTTATCATGTACCTCATGGATTATTCCATCAATGTATTGACACTCCTGGCCATTGTGCTGGCAACAGGTCTTGTGGTGGATGACGGCATTGTGGTCACTGAAAATATTTTTAAGAAAATAGAATTGGGACTATCACCCAAGGAGGCGGCTATTGAGGGAACCCGTGAAATTTACTCGGCGGTAATCATCACCTCCTTAACACTATCGGCAGTATTTATGCCGGTAATTTTTTTAGAGGGTTTTGTGGGACGACTTTTCCGCGAGTTTGGTATTGTTCTGGCCGGCGCCGTTCTCATATCAGCTTTTGTTTCACTCACCTTAACCCCCATGCTCAACGCCAATCTTGTGAGAAAGGACCATTCTAAAAAAAGTAAATTCTATACATTGACCGAACCCTATTTTGTGGCGTTGGATAAATGGTTCCGCGAATCGGTGATCAGGTTTCTGAAAAAAAGATGGTGGGCGCTTGTCGTTTTTTCCGTTTCGGTGCTTTCAATTGTTTTTCTCTGGTTTCAGTTGCAGGAAGAATTGTCGCCGCTTGAAGATCGCAACTGGCTGAGGCTGCAGGTGTCTTTACCTGAAGGCACTTCTTTTGAGGCTACCGACGCATTCATCGACAGGATTTCTGACTTTGTAGGTGATTCAATTCCGGAGAAACAAGTCTGCCTAACAGTAACCGCCCCGGGATTTGCCGGTTCTGGCGCGGTGAATACAGGTTTTGGAAGGATTGCCCTCACGGAATCTGGTGACAGAAAACGTTCGCAGCAGCAGATCGCCGATTATATCAACAAGAACCTTTCACTTTTCCCTGAAGGAAAGATCTTTGTAATCCAGGAACAGTCTATTTCTTCCGGGGGTGGACCTCGCGGTGGGCAACCCATACAATTTGTTCTTCAGAACAATGATTTTAACAAGCTGCGCGAAAAACTCCCGAAATTCCTCGAGCTGGCAAATAAAAATCCGATCCTGCAGGGCGTTGATGTTAATCTTAAATTCAATAAACCAGAACTGGCCATTGAAATTGACCGCGACAGGGCAAGAACCATGGGCGTTTCGATAGCAGATGTGGCGCAAACCATCCAGCTGGCATTGAGCGGCCAGCGTTTTGGGTATTACATCAAGGGTGATAAACAGTACCAGGTGGTTGGCCAGGTGAACCGCGAAAACAGGGATAATCCCAGTGACATTAAGGATCTATACGTTAGAAATTCATCGGGTGAGATGATCCAGCTCGACAATATTGTTAAGATTGTGGAACGCAGCAGCCCGCCACAGTATTACCATTATAACCGTTACCAGTCTGCCACCATCCAATCGGGACTTGCACCCGGCAAAACAATTGGCGACGGCATTGAAGCCATGAACCAAATTGCCAGGCAGGTTTTGGATGATAGTTTTACTACCTCACTTACCGGTGCCTCGCGTGATTTTTCTGAAAGTTCCTCTAACATCGTTTTCGCCTTTATACTGGCCATTGTTTTGATTTATTTGTTGCTGGCTGCCCAATTCGAAAGTTTCCTTGAACCCATGATCATTATCTTTTTCACAGTACCCATGGCGCTGGCCGGCGCGCTTTTCGCGCTTTGGTATTTTGATCAAACATTAAATATTTTCAGTAAGATTGGTTTAATCATGTTAATAGGTCTTGTTACCAAAAATGGCATCTTAATAATAGAATTCGCCAACCAGATGCACAAGAAAGGCATGTCGGTTCATGATTCTGCCATAGAAGCAGCTACTGCCCGTTTGCGTCCTATTTTAATGACCAGCCTGGCTACAATTCTGGGGGCTTTGCCAATTGCTATGGCGCTTGGCGCGGGCTCAAGGAGCAGAATGGGAATGGGTATTGTGATCATAGGCGGCTTATTGTTGTCGATGATGCTCACCTTGTTTGTTGTACCAGCTATGTATTCATATTTAGTAAAAGATAAAAAAAATGATCGCCAGGCTGAATAAAATTATACTGATTTGGTTGGCTACTCTTGGCAACATATTTGCTCAGGAACTTTTAACTGTGGAGGACGCGATAAAAACGGGTCTCGAAAAAAATCATTCGGTATTGATTGTGAAGAACATTCAGGAAATAGCCAGGGCACAGAATAATTTGGGCAACGCGGGAATGTCACCAACAGTGAGCCTTAACGGGGGAATCAACGCGTCGAACTTAAATTCGCACCAGGAATTTAATACCGGCGTGGTTCAGGATAGAACTGGCGCCAGGGCCAACAACCTTTCGGCATCGCTCAATGCCAACTGGACTGTTTTTGACGGTTTGAGAATGTTCGCGATAAAAAAACGCCTGGCACTGAACGAAGAGTTGTCGGCCATACAGCTGAAACAACAAATGGAAAACACGGTTTACAACATTATCCTTAGTTATTACAATATCATCAGGATAAATGAACTGATCGGGGCGGCAAAACAAAATCTTTCCATTTACGCTGAAAGAAAAAAGATCGCACAGCTAAAATTAGAAATTGGATCGGACTCAAGGGTGGATTTTTTGTTGACACAGTCTGATGAGAACAAAGCAAAAAGCGACATTGTAAAATTGGAGATAGAACTGCTGAACGCGAAGGCCAATCTCAATACCTTGCTGGCGAGGCCCGTTGACCTTGATTTTTTAACGCAAGACACCATTGTTGTGAATTATAATCCTGGTATCGATGAGTTAAAGAAAACGGCGCCATCAGCCAATACATCTCTTTTAATTGCGAAACAAAACGAGTTGATCTTTACACAAAGTGTGAAAGAAGCGCAGGCCAACAGCCTGCCTTTTGTGCAACTGCAGGGCGCTTACAATTTTACCAGGAATCAGAGCCAGGCTGGTATAGTGTTTTTGAACCGCCAAAATGGTTTTGCCGGGGGCATTACGGCCAGCTGGCTTTTGTTTAATGGCGGCAGAAACACCCGCTTGGTAAAAGAAAGAAATATCCTGGCGCTTAACCAAAGGTTCTTGACTGAGCAAACTCAATTGCAGGTTGACGCGATCGTGTACACCAATTACAAAGCCTTTGTGATGAATAAAACTGTTGTTGACCTCGAACTCCAGAATTTGAAAGACTCCAGGGAAGTACAAACTGTTTCGCTGGAACGCTATAAAATAGGAAAGTCTACATTGCTTGAAACGATTGAAACACAAAGAAACCTTGAAGAAGCCCAGGTGCGTTACATCAACGCTGTTTATTCGATGAAGCTTGCTGAAACCGAACTGCTAAGGGCAAACGGTAATCTTGTAAAATAGTTTATTTGCTGAAACGCATTTGTAAAACACCCAGGAAAGCTTCCTTAAAGATTTTTGTGCTCATTTTGCTGACACCCAAAACCCGGTCGGTGAACATAATCGGCACTTCAACAATTTTAAAACCTTTTTTGTAAGCGCGGTATTTCATTTCTATCTGGAAAGCGTAGCCCATAAACCTGATCTTGTCCAGTTCTATTGTTTGCAATACTTTGCTGCGGTAACATTTAAAGCCGGCAGTTGTATCTTTTACAGGGATCCATAATACAATCCTGACATATACCGAGGCGAAATAACTCATCAGGATTCTGCCCAATGGCCAGTTTGTGATTTTCCCCCCTTTGCAATAACGTGAGCCAACGGCCACATCCGCGCCATTTTCGCAGGCAGCCAGCAGTCTCACCAAATCTTTGGGGTCGTGGCTGAAATCACAATCCATTTCAAATATAAAATCATATTGGCGGGCAAGGGCCCACTTAAAACCATGAATGTAGGCTGTTCCCAGGCCCAGTTTTCCCTTGCGCTCTTCCAAATGTAATCTTCCCGGAAATTCTTTTTGCAATTTTTTTACGTGCTCACCCGTTCCATCGGGTGAACCATCATCTACTATCAACAAATCAAACTCGCGGGCCAGCGAAAAAACTGTACGCACCATTTTATCAATGTTTTCAATCTCATTGTAGGTAGGAATTATTACGAGGCTTTTACTCATTAACGAACCACGAATATAACAGTTTTAAAAAGTAACAAAAAATATATTTATACTTTATCCGATTCGCATCATTGATAATCAAAAAGTCGTAATTTGCCCTTTATTTCAGCGGTTGAAACACTTTTATCTATACAAAAAAATATCTGTTTTAGTTGGTTTTTTATGCATTTGTCAAACTATTTATTCGACAAATGAGCCGGTTGATTCATTAAAGCCAAAAAAAAGAATTTTGATTTCGGGTTTTCCGGTTTTATTTTATACCCCGGAGACACGTTTTGGATTTGGCGCGGCCGGGATTTGTATTTTTAATTTTAAAAATGACAGTCTTTTTGCTCCCCGGTCGAGTGTTAACCTTGGCTTAACCTATACTCAGAATAAACAGGTGTTGTTTTATCTTCCTTACACACTTTTTATCAGGAACCGTTCTTACCAGGTATATGGTGAACTGGCATACAACCGCTACAACTATAATTTTTACGGTGTAGGAAATACTAATCCAAAAGATTTTGTTGAAAAATACGGGATCGAATTTCCACGGCTTAGATTTACCGGCTTAAAAAAATTAGGAAAAAGCTTTTATGCGGGTTTACGGTACGCGTACGACAAAGTGAGTTTGTATGGGCTGGACACAACAGGGCAGCTTTACAAAAAAACTATTCCTGGTTCCAAGGGTGGCACTGTGTCGGGATGTGGCATTGTTGCGCTTTTCGATTCCCGTGATTTTATTTTTTACCCATCGAAGGGAGTCTGGGGAGAATTAGTGATTTACAGGGATGATCGTATCACCGGGAGTTCCTTTAATTATACACGTATAGCGCTTGATGTAAGCAAATATTTTCATTATCGTGAAAATATACTTGCGCTCAATCTATATAGTTTGTATTCAGATTCAGACCTGCCTTTTTTTCAAATGGGAGTTTTAGGCGGGCAAAAAAAAATGAGAGGTTTTTACGAAGGCCGGTATCGCGACAACAATGTGTTGGTTTTCCAGGCTGAATACCGGCGGCATTTGTTCTGGCTGCTTGGCTTTACTATTTTTGGAGATGTGGGGCAGGTTGCCAGCCGTTATGACCGGTTCAATGCCGCCAACTGGCGTTATACCTATGGTGGGGGTCTGAGACTCACCATTGACAAGGCGCAGAGAATTAACCTGAGAATAGACGTGGGCGTGGGAAACAACAGAGTGTTGCCATATTTTACCATTGGTGAAGCATTTTAATTTACACATGATATCTAAATTCAAAAATCCCGGATTTTATTTTCTAAATTTACCTTGTGGCAAAGAGATTTAACATTCGCGTGTACGGCATCCTGGTGCAAAACAATTCTGTTTTGGTATCTGATGAATTTATCAAAGGAAACAGGATCACCAAATTGCCCGGCGGTGGACTGGAATTTGGAGAGGGCACAAGAGAATGTTTAAAAAGGGAATTTAAAGAAGAACTTGGGCTGGAAATTGAAGTCACCGATCATTTTTACACCACAGATTTTTATGTGAGTTCTTCGTTTGATACAAACAGCCAGGTGATCAGCATTTATTACCTGGTTGAAGCCATCGGTAAAATTAATTTTAATGTGAGCATCAGTGCCCATAATTATGAAAATAAAGAGGGAGCTCAATCCATTCGCTGGATCAAGCTGCAGGATTTAAAGGACACTGATTTTACACTGATTATTGACCAACGGGTAGGGGAAATGCTGATGAAAAAATTCGCGAATGCGAAATAAGCCCTAATCCAAAACCTCTACCGATACAACAACACCGTTCCCTGTATTTTTTTATCCATCTTGCCGCTGGTTGAAACATCTTCGTTTTGGGAGATCACCAACAGTT
>JAUKPQ010025843.1:0-44398 GCA_032273045.1 Chloridella minuta
ATGACCCCTTGGGGAGGCCCCACCCAGTTTTTCTACTCCCTGACACCCGACGTGATTGATCAGGCGATGCGCGCCCATGGCCTTCGCCCTCTCGGGCGTGTCATGGCACTGAATAGTCTCGAGAACCGCGTTTACGATGTTGAGGTCGCACCCGTTGAAGTCCCAGAAGGGCCCTTCGCCCCTGATGCTGTGGTGGTGAAGTTCTATCGCCCGGGACGCTGGAACGAGGCCACTCTCCGCGAAGAGCACAACTTCTTGGCCGAATTAAATGAGTATGAAATTCCGGTGGTCTCTCCGCTGCAAAAAAATGGCGAGACCCTTTTTAAGCATGAAGAGACCGGCTTGCTTTACACCGTTTTCCCGAAGGTGCGCGGACGCTTGAAAGATGAACTGAACAAAGAGGAGTCACGCCAGATTGGGCGGCTCATCGCACGTCTGCATAACATCGGAAATCTCAACGCCTTCAAGGCCCGTCCGACTCTGAACACGAATGACTGGCTGCTGGGTAACCTCAGCGCCGTTGAGGCCATGGACTTCATCGACCCAGACTTAAAGAAAAGTTTCGCCTTTATGGTGCAGCAACTTCATGGACTCATCACTCCCATGATCCAAAGCCTCCCGTTGCAGCGAGTGCATGGTGACTTCCATCGTGGCAACGTCCTGTGGACCAATCAAGGCGCCTGGATCACCGATCTCGATGACTGTGTGATGGGCCCGCGCCAGCAAGATCTTTGGCTCTTGTTCCCGGGGCGGGATGAGTGGTCCCTGGAGATGCGCGGTGAATTCATGGAAGGCTATCAAGAGATGGCCCGTGAGCCCATCGGGCTTTCTCCCCTGCTCATCGAGGGCCTGCGCACGATGCGCTTGGTGCATTTCAACGGCTGGATTAGCAAGCGCTGGGCCGATCCGGTGTTTCAAAATATGTTCCAGAGCTTCCCCACCAGAAATTATTGGGAGCAGCAGGTGCTTGATCTCAAGGAACAAGTGTCACTACTGCAGGACTACACCTACTGAGTCGGCACGAGTCTTGAATAATCCTCCAGTATAAAACTCGTTGAAGACCATGTTCCGGCCACTTAATGGTGCTGGGGATGTGTAAACTTTTGACGGCCATCTGGAGGTTATACATGAAAGTCCTACTCGCCGCGCTCATGCTGTTCTCGTTTACAGCAAGTGCAGAAACCAAAGAAGCCAAAGAGAAAAAAGTGGAAATGGTCAATCGCGCGAAAGACCTTCGCTCGGTGGCCGAGACCGCAGAAGAGCTCTTTAAAGCAGAAGAGTATAAAGACGCCTGTGCGAGCGTGGATGAACTTTTCCGCGGCATGCCTGCTCATCTCACTGGCATTCTATCCAGCATGGATCTCTCCGATCGTAAAGTGAAGCGCATGCACAGGGAGGCCCTCGTGCTCTTGCGTGATACTCATGCTTTGGATAATCGCTGCAAAAACGGTGAAGACCACCAGTACGTAGACGCCAAAAAAGCTCGTAAGCAGATGAAGGACTCGGCGAAGAAACTCAAGCGCCATGCGGGTATCATCGAAGATAAATCGACAAGCTTCAGCAACTCTTACCGTTACGACTACGAATTCTAAGATTTTGGAACCTCGTCCACGAACTTGATGCCGACTTTCCAGCCGACATCTTCGGGGGCGAGGTCTCTGACCGACATGACTTCGCCAATCAGCGGCTGATCCAGAACTTGCCCTTCTAGGGCCGTGATTTCCACAAACTGTCCGCGCACAAACAGTCCATCAACCACGATCTTGAATCCGAGTCCTCCCCGGGACAAGTCGAACAATAAAAAATTCTGGGACATGTCGGGCTCGTTGGCCCGCTGGCATGTGATGATCTTGTCTTCTTTGGGCCTGAGTCGTGGGGCCTCACGTTTATCCGCAAAGATTTTGTCCTCTTGGCTGGTGGTGATCTTCGCCAGCTGCTCATCAAACAGGGCCTGGTCGCGCTCGCTTTTCTGCGTCGGTGCGATCTTCCCGCGCATGTATCCATCTGTGAGATCGATCCCCACAGAGGCTTTGATCACCTGTAGATCGGGACCTTCTAAAAAACACAGCACGCCCGGCATGTGGACCGCCTGCCCGCGAGGTTGAGATTTGAAGATGACCGCTTCACCTTTGACGTAGCAGTACACATCCGCCTCTTGCAAATCCACGCCGCCGCCATCGTGACTAAGAAAATTGAGAATGCCGGCTTCGAATTTATAACTGCTCAGAATGCAGTTCTGCACATGACGCGTGCCCTCCGCTGAGACCTGCCAAACCACCACAACGGTTTCACGCTTCACTAAATCGGTGAAAAATTTTTGGAAGACGATGTAACCGTCTTGGGGCGTAACGTTTTTCATGAGTAAGACATCGACAAAAGCATTTACAAAATTCTAGCATAAGTTACGACATGAAAAAGATCGCCCTACTTACTTCTGAGACACTTGCAGACCTCATACCCGACGATTCTCGACTGGTTTCTACTGGCGTGCAACTGGGTCTTGAGCTTAAGGCCGTCGTGTGGGATCAAGCGCATGACTGGTCGACGTTTGACGCCGCTTTAGTGCGCTCGCCTTGGGACTATGTTCACAAAAAAGAACAGTTCGTGGAGGTTCTGCGCCAGATTCATCAGCAAACGCACCTACTCAATCCGCTGGCGACCATGGAGTGGAACTTCAATAAGCGCTATCTCTTGGAGCTCCAGCAGCTCTCACTACCGGTCCCTCGCACGGTCCTTCTTGAGCGCCACGATCCGGTAGGACCACTCGTCACTCTCGGCCGTGAAGTGGTGATTAAGCCCCTCGTTTCCAACGGAGGCTTCGAGACTCATCGCGTGGCCGTGGCCGAGGCGCAGACATTTGATTGGGCCCGTTTGCCATGGGACACCCACACCTTTATGGCGCAGGAGTTTCTGCCTTCGATTCTCACTGAGGGAGAATACTCCTTGGTCTTCTTTGGTAAGAATTTCTCTCACGCCGTTCGTAAGACGCCTCGCCAAGATGAGTTCCGGGTCCAAGATGATCATGGTGGTCAAGTGCATGCTTGGATTCCTTCCCAGGCCGAGATCGACGAAGCCTCCCACATCATACGCCGTCTGCCGCTCCCCTTTACCTACTGCCGACTTGATCTGGCACGTCACTCAAACGGCCAACTACTCATCATGGAAATCGAGCTGATCGAGCCAGAATTATTTTTTCGATTTGCTGAGAATGCTGAGCTTCGCTTACTGGCCCAAGTGGCGAAGGACATTTCATGAGATTTTTTTTTCTTCTTGTCCTGTGGTCATCGCTGGCCAGCGCCTCTGAGATCGAGACCCGTTACCAGTACTGGTGGCTGAAAGGTCCCGAAGTTAAATCTTGGCGCCAAGATGTTTTGGGCAACATTCACTTGCAAGGCGCGAGTTCAATTTTACTGCGGGCCACACACTTCGAACGTTTTAAAGAAGAAGACCAACAGGTCATGCTGGGCTGGCGCCATAAAAACTCCCAAGGCTACTGGGACCTTACGCATTCTGATGGTGGTGATAACAAAGTTCTCGCCATCCGCGATACACAACTCACGCACGGCCGCCCTTTCGGCCACGGCTTTGATGGTTGGATCAATCTCAAAGCGCAGGGCTATCACACCAATGATCTGCACATGGCGACCGTAGGACTTGATAAGGAATGGCAGGGCGGAACTTTTCTCCTCACAAGTGTCGGCGGCGGTCGCGCGACGTATGGAGCACCGGCCGACACCCAAGATGTCTGGGGCATCAGTGCTCGCGTGGGTCGCTACCAAGAAGATCGGTGGAAAACATGGATCTTGCTCGCGCAAGGTGAAGAGGCCCAGGCCATCGTGGCCCTCGGCCAAACCCGCGCTCTGCGCTTCGTAACCTACGGCGCAGGGTTGGAGAAAAATCTTACCCCCGCCTGGCGCACCGGTCTTGCTGTCGAACGTTCCTACTACCCAGCAGTGAGCACTCGCCTCGAAAGCGTGACCGCACGCCTCGCTTGGAACTGGGGCACACTATGATTCTTCTCTGGGATGAACAGCTCGTTCGGATCACACTTACTCTGCTGGGAACCTACTTCCTTATCATTTCGTTGATGCAAGTTTTGCTGCAGGCGTTGTCTTATCGTCGTCACCAAAAACGACTCATTGTGAATAATGATGAACTTCCGTCGCTCACCTTACTCGTACCGGCCCGCAACGAAGAGCACGTCGTAGTCGAAGCTCTGGCGCGCTCATTGCAACTGCCCCTCAAGCAGTTTGATGTCATCGTCGTGGAGAATGCGTCGACGGATCAGACGCATAAGCTGCTGCAAGAAATGTTTCAGCTCCGTTTAGAGAATGGCATCTACCGTTCCATCACCCATCCCCACCTTCGCATGCTGCGCTCGGGGATCCCCGGCAAGGCCCTCGCTTTGAACGTCGCACTTCCCTATGTGAACACTGACATCGTCGCGACGATGGATGCCGACACCATCCCGGAGATTGATGGGATTGAAGCTCTCTTGCGCGAATTCAAAGCGCGTCCGGAAGTGCAGGGTCTCGGCGGAATCGTGCGGGTGATCAATCCCGAAAAACCGGGAGAGCGACGGGCCTCCCCTCCACGCAAACATGAATACGCCATTCAATCTCTTGAGTACCTCCGGGCCTTCAGTGGTGAGCGCCTCGGCTGGGGACTTCTCAAAGCGAACATCTACATGTCGGGCGCCTGCGCGCTTTTCCGCACCAGCACTTTGCGCGAGCGTGGCGGCTTTCAAATCGACACTGTGACGGAAGATCTCGAGACGTCGCTGGATCTGATTTCTTGTGCTGATAAAGACCAGCATCCCATCGACATCCTTCCCGCGGTGGTGGCGTGGACCCAAGTTCCGCACACCCTCGGCAGTCTTTTTCAGCAGCGTCGTCGCTGGCAAGCGGGCCTGTGGCAATGTCTGTGGAAATTCCGCGGCCTCTTCCTGTCAACGAAGCGAGGCCTCGCCGGACTTCTGGCCGTGCCCTACATTCTCTTCACCGAAGGCCTCGGCCCCGTGATGGAGTTCATCGCCTACATCATGATTGCCGTGGCGCTTTACTGCGAATTCCTCGAACCGATGCCGGTGCTGGTGGTGACCGGTTTGGGCCTGACCCTTTCTGGCCTCCTCACCGTCTGGGCGGCCTCCGTGGAGAATCGCTACATCCCCAAAGACTCGGCGTGGCCTTTGATCAAAGTCTTTTTCCTGAGCTTACCGTTGAATTTGATCCATCGCCCGCTGGTGAACTTCGTACGCGTGGAAGCCTGCTTACGTTTTCCGTGGATTCGTTCGTGGGGTGTGATTCAACGTTCGCAGCTCACAGGCATGGCCGAAGCTAGCCGCCAGCAAGTTTAACTTTGAAGCCAAGTTTTTCAAGGTAGAGCTTGATCTTATCGCGATGATCGCCCTGCACTTCGATGGTGGTGACTTTGAATGCACCACCAGACCCGCAGTGCGTTTTGAGTTTACTCGCGAGGTCTTTGAAATAGGCCTCGTTCTCCGGTAATTCAAAAACGACGGTGACGGCCTTGCCACCTCGGCCATTGGTTTCCCGGCGAATCTTTAGTGTGTGTTCACTGGGAACCAAAGCTCCGGCCTTAGGGCATTTGCAAGGATGCTGGCCACACTTCTGGCACTGCAACTTGTGGGAGCCATCGGAAGAATAGAGAATGCGCGGCTGGTCGCTCATGCTAGGATATTATTGTGAAAAATCCGGATTCGCCACTGCGCTATTTTATTTTCAATAAGCCCTATGGGGTTTTGAGCCAGTTTACGCCGGAAGATGGGGCGCGTTCGCTTGCCGAGTTTGGTTTTCCCCCCGACGTTTACCCGGCCGGCCGCTTAGATAAAGACTCCGAGGGCTTACTGTTGCTCACCAACGATGGCCCCTTGATTCAGCGCTTGCTTGAGCCGCGCTTTGATAAAGAGAAAACTTATTGGGTGCAGATCGAAAGAATCCCAACTCCTGAGGCTTTGGCGAAGTTGGAAGCGGGAGTAAAAATCCAGGACTACCAAACCCTCCCCTGCAAGGCCTTGCTGATCGATGATCCGGGTTTTCCGCCGCGCGATCCACCGATTCGTGTGCGCCAGACGGTGCCGGATTGCTGGTTGGAGATTCGTCTCAAAGAAGGAAAGAATCGTCAGGTGAGGCGCATGACCGCGGCCATTGGCCATCCCTGCTTGCGCCTGGTGCGTGTGGCGACAGGAAAACTCACCTTAGGTGATCTGCCACCAGGCGAGTGGCGCGAGATTTCAAGAGATTCCATAATATAACGCCCTCTCAACAAAAAACAGTCAAGCTTTCCCCGTTTGAGTCGAAGAGGAGACAGGTCTGTGCATCTTTTAAAGGATTCTTATGAAGTCCATTCTCGCAACACTCCTCGTTTTCACGACGACAATATCTAACGCCAGCGCGTTACATACGATCGTCGAATGCAAGAGCAGCGATTTCAATTTCATGGTGAGCATGACTGACGAGAGAGACATGGTGCGAATCAACGGCACCGAACACAAGGTCTCAATGATGAAAGTTGACTACCTACTTGAAGATAGTACAGGGCAGAAACCCGGGCCCATGGTAATCAAGGGTTTTAACAGTAACCTCAAAACAGTATCCGACATGAGGCTCGAAATACCGAGGGCCGCGTTCTCCTCCTACCGCACCTCAATGGCGTACGAAGGAAAATCTTACGATGTCGAGTGCCGAGACTTGGATTCGATTGATGAACCGACCTTGCCACCGGACCTCGCCGTCAGCAGCGCGGAACGCTCAAGCGTGAAAGATGTCTCCGGCCAATCTGGCCGAGACGCAAACGAAGCGGCTGCTGCGAATAAAAAATAGAGACGCTACTTCTCTGACTTCTTTCTGGCCCGCCCAGGTGCGATCGGCGCTCAGCTGGCTTTCTCTTAATTAGCTAAATCAGGACTAGGTACGTCGCATGACCGCGGAGATAGGCCATTCCAGCTTGCGCCTCGTGCGAGTCGCAACGGGAAAGCTGACACTGGGAGATTTGCCGCCCGGTGAGTGGCGCGAGATTTCCCGGGACGATGTACTCTAACTACTTAATGTGTTCGAGCAACCAATCGGCGACCTGGCTCGTGCGGGTGTGCGTGTTCACAAACGAGATCCCCGAGGTATCAGAGAAGACGTACTGAGAATTGACGCCCACCACCGCCTTGTTGGAGTCTCGGTAGGCCGGCCCGCCCGAGTCACCGGGGCAGATGCTTGCGGCACTGGCGTCGCGCTTGAGTCCCGCTGAGTAGAAGTTAAAGCAATCGACATCTTTGATGTCACGGCCGTAGTTGTCCTGGGTCACGAACTCGGCCGCGACGACCTTGCCGGTGGCGATTTTATACTTGCGCTGACCAGAGCCCGAAAAGATGCTGTCCTCGCAACCGTAGCCCCCGATCGTCACAAGCTCATCGGCCTCCACCCGCTGGTAATCAACGTCGGCCACCGGGATGTCAGGGGTTGGTTCCACAACGGTGAAGAGTGCAATGTCATAGGCCTTGAAGGCGCCGCCGGCCGTGGCTTCACGGTTGGCCATCCGTCGTCTCATTTCTGCGGTGTAGGTTTCGTGCGGGAAGGCCTCATCCACTGTCAGCATTGCAAAAGGTGCATAGTGGGTCACGACACTGATCAGTGCCCCCTTCACAAAATCGTTTTTAATCGTCGCGGTAGAGCCATTCACCATGCAGTGGGCAGCGGTGAGAAAGGTGTGAGCCCCAACCTTACTCGCGGTACAGAATCCACCGATGTAGACGGTGCTCTTGAATTCTTCGGTGGTCGCAAGTCTTCCGCCGATGAGTTTTTCCCCGGCCTGCGCCAGTGGCAAAAGTGTGGTCGCGAGAACGAAGGTGAGAGAGCGAAGCATGCCAAATCCTCGAAGAAGTTTGGAGGAGCTTAAACCGTAGGTCTTTCTGATGGGCCATCCCAAACCCGTCACCCTGAAAAAATGATCCGCGCTATAACTGCTTACGATCTTTCCAGGTGCGATCTGCACTGAGCTGCCCTTCCGTGACACCGTACTTCTCATGGGTGCCGACCTGGCGAATGGCTTCACTTAAACTGACCTCACCGGCGAGGAGATTGAGGTAGCCGCCGATCTTGGCGCGCAACTCATCGCCGCGCTCATTCAGGGCCTCGCAGCGCCACACACCCGGCCCTTGCGGCCACTTCTCAATCAAGAACGCAGCGGACTGAGCACTGCCGCGGTAAAGCGTGTTGCGGCACTCTTGGTCGGCCTTGAGGAAGTGCATGTTACCGTAGGCATCTTTCAGTTCCACTTTATGTTTCTCGCAAGGCTTGCCGCAGTCTTTGAAGCTCGAGCCCTTCGACATGAACGCAGCGAACACACAGTGCTCCATGTGGAACTCAGGCATGTACTGATGGAGGGTCACCTCCAAGCGATCGCGCGGGACGTTTTCCAACAGCGCTTCTAATTGTGTTTGGTTGAGATCATAGGATGCGCAGACACTCTCCAACCCCTTATCCAACAGATACTGAGCGCTGAGATGGTTCGACACGTTCAGCGAGAAGTCTCCGTGCAGTGGAATGCCCTTCTCTTTCAAGTATCCAAGCGCTCCAAGATTGCGCACCAAGATCGCATCGGGATTGGCGCGCAGGATGATGTTGAGGTTGTAGTACTCACGCGGCTTGAGGATTCTCGTGGTGGCAATGCCCGCCTTCACTCCGGCGGCCTTAAGCATCTCTACTGATGGCGCATAGTCTTTCCCGAACTCGTAATCCAAGAACACCACACCAAGCCGCGAGATATCCCAAGCACTGAGGCCTAGGATGAAATCATCCACTTGCGCTTTTTCTCTCAGGACCACGTTCAGTTTCGCCTGGGTGGTTGCCTGCTGGAGTGTTGGCCTGAAAGCTGGGACAGCGACAACTGTGTTGGCAACGGCCAAGCGCGCTTGCGTAATCTTCTCCACAGCTTCACGACGCAAAACTTTCAAATCTTTCTGCGAGACATAGACGCCACTGCTGATGATGGACTTTTTATCCAAGCGATAAGCGGTGGTACCAAGAGCGCCAAGTTCATCCCAAAGCGCCTCAGGAGCAATGTCTTTCTGCGAGGCCACACCCAACGGGCCAGTGACAGTGACTGTGCGTCCTTCGGGATCGGTGACTTTGAGCTCAATGGGCGCATCCAACTGCAGACGCAACACCATGACAAGGGGCACGCGACGCATGTGCTGACGATCGGTGGTAATTTTTTTGACTTCACTCTCTAAACGATCGTCTGAGTTGATCCACGTGCGCATACCGGTTTTGATTTTTGTGTAGTCAAAGGGCGCAAGCAACGTCACTTGGAGCTTTTCTGCTGATAAGCGCTGCGCTCGGAAGACCTTGCCACCCACTTCTTGATCACCACGAGCGAAGAGCAATCCTTGACCGGCCACCACGTCTTCGCGGGTGACAACAATCACAGCATCTTTCAAAACCTTATCGACCACGCCGACTTCAAATCCCCGGTGCGCAGAGAAACTGCCTTCCACTAATTTTTGATGATCCACGCCATGCAACCAGCCGCTAAAAAAACCACGCCCGAAACTCACCGCCATGTCGCGCGAACTGGGAATGTGTCCATGAATGGCGGACTGATAGCTCTTACCAGCAGTGGCGACGTAATCAGGGCCTTTCAAGCGGCCTTCAACTTTGAAGGAATCTACTCCGGCGTCGATCAGTGCCGGGACCTCTTCAATGCCGCACAAGTCTTGCGGGCTCACGAGATATTTTTTATCACCCAAGTCACGTTTCTCACCATCCACAAACATCTCGTAGCCCAGGCGGCAGCTCTGCGCGCACTGGCCACGGTTTGCTGAGCGACCGCCCAGAGACTCTGATGTAAAACATTGACCAGAATAAGCGACACATAGTGCACCATGCACGAAGACTTCGATTTCGCGGGTGGTTCCGGCGCGAATGGTTTTGATTTCTTCTAAGCTGTTCTCACGACCGAGCACAAAGCGCTGGATGTTGAGATCATCCACCAAACGAATCGCTTCATCGTTGGTGACAGTCATCTGCGTTGAGCCATGGATGCGCATGTGCGGCGCCATCTGGCGGATCAATTGCACCAGACCGAGGTCTTGCACAATAAACGCATCGGGACCTAACGGCAGAATTTCTTTCAAAACTTCCGCGGCGATTTCCAGCTCAGGTTCGAAGATCAAAACGTTGAAGGCCAGGTGAACCTTCACGCCGTAGAGATGGCACAGGTCAATCAACTCTTTGAGCTCGGGAATTGAGAAATCATGGGTGCGGCCACGCGCATTGAAGCCGGGAACTCCCACATAAATCGCATCGGCACCGCCGTGGATGGCCGCTAATGCCATGGGCATATTTCCGACGGGAAGAAGGAGCTCGGGAAACTTCATTGGTCGGTTTTAACGCGCCTTCAGGCCGGCGGCAAGCTCATCGCACGCTCACATGAAGCAGACCTAACCCTAACTGGGCATTTTTTTCACTATCGCTGACCATTTCTGAGAAAGGTTCAACCGGACGGGCCTTTTTACGAAAAGGGAAACCTATGAAAATCCTCCTGCTGACAATGGTTTTATTAGGTTTTCCCCTTTTCGCCCAGGCGGTTAAAGTGCAGATCCTGCACACCAATGACCTTCACTCCTACTTTGAGGGTACTCGTAACGGTAAGGGTGGTTATGCTCGACTCAAGAAGTTGGCCGACCAACTCAAGGCCCAGGCCCGCGCTCAAGGGATCAAAACGATCTTTGTCGACGGTGGTGATTTCGGTGAAGGCACATCTTATTTCATGTCCAACAACGGCGTCGATGCTTTCAAAATGCTCGATGCTTTGGGGATCGATGTCACAGTTCTGGGGAACCACGATTACATGCAAGGTGGAAAAGTCCTCGCGGAGCAAATCGATGGCGCTCAGTTAAAGACAAAAGTTCTGTCGGCTAACTTAAAGGCCAAGCGAGAAAGCGGACTCAACAACAAGATCTTCGACATGGTTCGCATTGAAGTCGATGGTGTGAAGATTGGCATCTTTGGTCTCTCAACCTCTGAGTTGCACTACCAGTATCCGATGGTAGGCTCCGGCATGGTGCTACCTCCGGGAGGTTTTGTGAAACCCATGGAAGAGCGCGCGGAAATGAATAAGATTGATTACCTCATCGCGCTCACCCACATCGGTCTTTCAAAAGACATTGATGTCGTCAAAAAATCAAAGCACATCGATCTCGTGGTCGGTGGCCATTCGCACACACGACTCGCAGAACCGCGACTCGCCCCGAACAAAAAGGGTCGCCAGATTCCCATCGTGCAAACCGGCGCTAACTCCATGGCCCTCGGAGCTATCATCGTTGACATTGACCCGACCACAGGCAAGCACGAGATGGTGAGCTACCAGCTCCACGACATCGATCACTCCATGCCGGAAGATGAAACCGTTCATGATCTTGTGGAAATGGCCAAGATCGATCGCGACGCTTACTTCGGTCGCCCGTTCGCAGAAGTGATTGGCGAGAGCACCTTTGAGTTAACCGGCTCAAAAGATGGCCACAATAATCCTCAGGCGAGTTGCTGGGGCGGGCATCTGGCCCACATGACTCTTCATTCTGTTCGCGCTGACGTGGGACTGCACATTGCCGCCTTTGATGGCGAGGCCATTCCCGCAGGACCGATTCGTTTTGGTGATATGGTGGATAACTTTCCGCACTTCAGAGAATTTGGTGATGGTGGCTGGGAAATCTCGACGATCAAGATCAACGGTCTTTTGCTGCGAGAAGTCCTCGAAGTGATCATTCGAAAACCCGGCCAGTTCGGCATCAACGTGGCCGGCGTGGAACCGGTGCGCAACGCCAGCGGCAAAGTGACGTCTTTGCGAATCAACGGCAAAAAGTTTAATCCGCTCAAGATGTATGAATTGGCGATTCCCGCCGAGCTTCCCTACGCTTTGGAAAAAACGTTGCCGTGGTTACGTAAACTGCTTTATCGCAATCGGGTCTATACGGGCGTGCGCTATTGGTATCAGCTCGAGAGCTACATCCGCGCCAACTCGCCCATGACTTGCGATCAGATCTCTAAAACTGCTTGGTTCTAAGCATCACGAGCGTGCAGCCCTCGACCACTTCGATGCCTTGAGCACGCAGCAAGTTCTCAAGGCGCGGGTTTTCTGACCCCGGATTGAAAATCACCCGTTGGGGTTTGAGCTGAACCAGTGACTCCGCCATCTTGTCGGACAGCACGGAGTTTACATACATCGTCACGGTATGAATGCTTTGGCCTTGCAAGGCGTCGAGGTTTGGATGAACTTTTTCGCCGTCCACCACCGTTTCCCGGGGATGCACCGGGATCCGCGGCCATCCATGTTCCCGCAAGTTAACCATCGCCATATGGGAATAGCGGGATTCATCACTCGATGCACCTAAAACCACTACTGGACCCATAGACCGTCTCCTTGCTAAAATACCGTCATGCTTACCACCAAATCATTTTCCAATGTCAGTGATCTGCAAACCCATTTGAAGGGTCACGCCCCTACATTTTACCACTCTTCTCGCACCTCGACAGTCATTCCCTATGACAAATTAGAGGGTGAACTCAAAGGGCCGGTGCTTGTTGGCGATTTGTCCAAGATCCCGGCCGAGATGAAAATGAGCGGCGACAACCTCGTCATCCGTGGAGCGGTGAATTGGCAAGAAGCAGACCAATTCCTCAAATCACACGGCCGCGCCATCATGACCTCTCCCACTGAACAACTCGCTCTCGTGCTCGCAGGTATTGCGACCTCGTGCACCGGTGAGCGCTGTTTTGCTTTCGGGAACATGCGCCAGCAAACCGTGCGCCTAAAATATCTTGATCACAATGGTGTGGAGCATGAGCTCTTTGCCGATCGTCCGTTCCCACCCACCGATGGTCTTGATGCCTATCAAACGGCTTTCGCGAGCTACGCCAATTACAAGAATGCTCCTTACCCGCGCTTCGAAAAAGAAACCGATCTGCTGATCGGCACGGAAGGTCAGCTCGGCATTGTCACCGAGCTGGAACTTAAAACCACCGCTCATGATGACGTCACACACCTGTTCATGCTTTTGCCACGCTGGGAAAACGACTTTGAGCCGCACTTAGAAATTTACCAGGCCGTGCAGGAATTTCGTGGCGCGGTGATTTCTTGTGAGCTGTTGGACTCCAATTGCATGGGGTACCTCAAGGCCGACGAACGCTTGGGTGATGGCACGCAAGACGTGGTGTTCTTGGAAATTCTTTCGAGCCAGTTCGAAGACGTGTACGGCGAACTCATTGGCGAGCTTCGTTTGACGTCACCAGAAAATATCTTTGAAATCAGCGCAGCTAAATTCCACAGTGTGCGCGCCGGTGTGCCGCGTGCGGTGTTCGAAGAAAACTCCAAGATGGGTGTGAAGAAAATGGGCACTGACTGTCAGGTGTCACAAGAGCACTTCGCCGATCTGCTCGGCTTCTATCGCGAGATTTCAAAACTCGGCGTGCGCTACAATCTCTTTGGCCACTTCGGTGATGCCCACTTGCACTACAACTACATGCCACGGCCAGAAGACACCGCTCGCTGCCAAGCGGAGTTTGAAAAGCTCTACGGCAAAGTGCTGCAGTGGCATGGCTCACCGTTTGCGGAACATGGAATTGGACTCTTGAAACAGAAATTCATAAAAGCGTTTTTGAGTGACACTCAACGGATCGTGTTCCGTGCACTCAAGAAACGCCATGACCCGCATTCGCAGTTTTTCCCGCAAGGGTTCATGACGTCTGTTTAGAAAATGAAATAGTACGATAACGCGAAGTTTAATCGCAGCGACGGTGAAACGTTAGGTTTCTAAAGATTCAAAACGTCGTAACGACTCTTAGTCCGGTCCTTTGTTCATCTAGGATCGGCACGAACGCGTAGGCCTTCCCCTGGCCATAGCGGTTGTAGTAGGTGCCCAGCCCGTAGCTTATTCCCAGAGTCATGCCCGCCACCACGTCATGAAGAAAGTGGCGTCCATCGTTCATGCGGCTGTAGCCCGTGAGGGCAGCGCCACCGATCGCCAAAAGTCCCCAGTACCATTCGTGCTCTGTTGCCACCACCGTCGCAAAAGTGAACGCGGTCGTGGTGTGGCCAGATGGAAACGAGTTCTTCTCTTTCGAGTTATCTGGTCGCGGTTCGCGCACAGTGTACTTTAAAACCGTCGCCATCAGTCCAGCGTAGAGCGTGGCCTTGAACATATGGCCCGCGCGCACGTAGGCCATGCGGCCATTGAAAAATAATCCGTGGCCGAGCATGCCCAAGGTATAAATCGCGTTGGGATAAACCTGCCCGTAGAGATCGCCGAGCTTTGAAGCATCGCCGAGAGGCTTGCGGTTACTGGTATTCTTCGATGCGGGATCCGAGATCTGATCTTCGCTGATCAAAAGATATGTGGTGATCGCCGTACCCGACCAAAAATACGGGGCCGCGTCCGTCGTAACCGGTGAAAGCAGCCCCTGCTTCATCGTTGCCGCGTGGGACGCAAAAGCAACCAAGACCAAACAGCACCAGATAAATTTCATACCGCCAGAATAATTCCTATTCTACCCAATTGAGGGAGAAATTGACGGGGACTTCGTTCTTGATCGAGACGGTTAACAAGCTCGGGCGCTCCACTTTGTGGTCTTCCAGGCGCAGCGTGAGCATCCCCGTGAAGCCATTTTTTTTCTCAATGCTAAGTGTGTAGTCTTTCTCGATGCCGTGGAAGAGAACCTTCGCTGGCACTTCAAACTTTTCTTTTTGCAAGTCGGCTTCGGCCAGTGAGCCCTTAACTGTAATCAACGGATACTGCGCCACCTCGAGCACGGTCTGCAAGTTGGAATCGCGGTTCGAGTCGCTGGAAACAAAACTCTTCGCCGGGATCGCCACGAGGAACTGACATCGGCCGTCGTTGCAGACCATCTTGCCTTTCATTTCTTTAGAGACACCTTTCACTGTTTTCACCAGATGGCTCACAGTGTACTCGGCCTGGGGTTGGGCGATCTTGAACTCCGTCGCCCAGGCGACGTTCAAACTACAAACGATGAGGGCCAGCAAGATTTTCATAATTGTTCCTTTTAGAATTCGAAGGTCATGAGAGCGGCCGAGAGGGCGAAGGCGGCGAAACCGGCCCCGGCGACCGCCGAGTGTTGCTTCACGAGGGAGGAGCTTTTGCGATCATTCTCTTCGTTCTGCTTGTACATGTAGCCAAGGATCGGAGCGAGCACCATGGCCGGAAAGTGGATCCACGCGAGACGCTTGTGCCAGACAATCATGCCGCGATCTTTGATAGTTGATGGCTTCGGTGCGGTGAGCGAGTAGTATGCGGTGGTGTAATACATGAGCCCAGACGCAATCCCGAGATACATGTGCACGTTGCCGGTGGCCCCACTGTTGCCTGTGAGCATGGTCGCCGACATGAGACCCAGCGTGGTGAGCCCTAAAACCTCGTGGGTCTTGAGCATGCTGTGGCGTTTTTCCAAAACTTTCTGTGACTCAATTTCAGAGGGTGACAGTTTTACTTCTGCTTCGGTGAGTCCAAGATCCTTCAATTCAATCTCGGCACGAGCTCCGACGGTCCATCCGAAACACAGCAAGCAAACAAAAAAACTCTGCAACATTTTCATAAACGGCGACTCCTTTGTGTCAAACACAAGGAGATCATCGCTGGAGATGTTGTTTTAAACTATCCGGCGTATGGCCTAGGCCGTGGTTTCGGGTGTGCTTAGGATGTCTTCCAAGAAAAATGCCGCCAACTCTTGGCGACCAGAGAGTGAAGACTTTTTATAGATTGTGGTCGCCTGCTGTCTTACCGTTTTTTCATGCGTACTGCGGAACTCTGCGATTTCCTTCATCGAGAACCCTTTGATCAATAAAAGAGCTACGTCTTTTTCACTAGGGGACAAATGCCATAGGCCAAATTGCTGATCAATCATGTGCCGGATTTCTTGAGCATTGCTGCGCGTTTTGAGCTTCCAATCTTGGTAGGTCTTTTTTGTTTCGAGCAGTTCGACGTTCAAGTGACTGATGCTGAGATTCTTTTGAAAGATGACATAGACCTGCCAGCCGATGGCCCCCATGGCGACAACGAACAATGCGACCTCATGCCAGATATGCAGCATAGGAATCCCTTCTTTTACGTCTAGATAGATCTCGAAGATAAAGAAGACGGCAAAAAGCACTAAAATAATCAGATTTCGCATGGACAGTATTTTATCAACTCGGCTTCACAAGACAATGGTTTTACAGTTAAGTCTCTTGTTAAGTAGACCCAACACATAAACTCCACATCTAGGGCATGTGCCTAATGGATTTCGCGGGAGATCCGTTCGTTAATAGGATCAGGAAAAACTACACCAAGGAGAATTATGAAAACCTTTTTAACCCTCGCACTCCTCCTCTCAATCAACGCCTACGCGAAGACCGAGTGCACAACAGAACCCAAGGCCAACTGGAAAGACCAAGACGCTTTCAAAGCGGAGCTGGCCAAGACCTATAAGATCAAAGTTTTCAAAGTCACCGAAGGCAATTGCTACGAGATCTACGGTCATAACAAAGAAGGCAAGCGCGTAGAAATCTACTTCAATCCCGTGACCGGCGCTGTGGTTAAACAAAAATGATCTGGAGTTTTAAGACTCGACTCATTCACTGGCTCATCGCGCTCCCCGTCCTCGTGAATTTTGTTCTCGAGGGCGGAGAGACGGCCCACCGGGTGCTGGGCTATCTGGCTTTTGGAGTGATGATCATTCGGATCATCTGGGGTTTCATCGCCCATGATCAGGCACGCTTTTCGGCCTTTCCCTTCGCAGAAGTTTTCAAGCCTCGCCGGAACTACCCGGGCCATAATCCCCAGGCCTCCTGGATCTACGTTTTTATCTGGCTGCTGGTCGGTAGCCTCGGTGTCACCGGTTTTATGATGGGACTCGACGCCTACTGGGGAGAAGAGTGGCTTGAGGATTTACATGAAAATCTTTCCAATGCTCTCCTGTTTCTGGTGGTACTGCATCTTTTAGGAATCGCCTTCGATGCGTGGAAATTTCGCCGCAAAACTTGGCTCGGCATGATCACAGGAAAGCGAGAATGAAAGAATCTTACCTCGAGCTCTGGCGCCATGAACTCGATGCCTTCTTGCTCTACCGAGTGCTCGCTCAAATTGAGCATCAAAATCCCAAAGGCGAGTTGTTTAAAAAACTCGCGCAAGAGTCGGTCTCACAGGCGGGCATCTGGAAAGAGAAGGCCGCCTCCAAGACCCCCGACTATCACCCCGGACTGAAGCTCAAGCTCATTCTCGTGCTGTTGCGGATTCTTGGCCCACGCCGACTCCTCGACACACTTTCTTCCATGAAGATTCGTGGACTCTCCGTTTATCGTGTGGGCGAGGCCCATCCACAAAACGAAACCATCCACTCGAAGATGAAACTCGGCACGAGCTTGCGTGCGGTATTGTTTGGCATCAACGACGGTCTGGTGTCCAACGCCAGCTTAGTTTTTGCCATGGTGGGCGCACAGGCAGAATCAAAAACACTGCTGCTCACTGGTCTTGCCGGACTGCTCGCGGGAGCATTTTCCATGGCGGTGGGCGAATACGTTTCCGTGAATTCGCAAACTGAACTCTTCGAGAATCAGATCAGTCTCGAGCGCGCTGAACTATTGGCGTTTCCTGAAGAAGAAGCCAAAGAGCTTTCTCTCATTTACCAGGCCAAGGGCATCGACGCAAAACTGGCCGATGACATGGCCAGCACGTTAGTGAAAGATCCCGAGCGTGCGCTCGATACACTCGCGCGCGAAGAATTGGGACTAAACCCCGATGAACTGGGTTCGGGCCTGCAGGCCGCGATGGCGAGTTTTATTTCGTTTGCCATCGGTGCTCTCGTTCCACTCACTCCTTTTATTTTCATGACCGGAGTGCGGGCATCCATCGTATCTGTGAGCATCAGTGTTTCGACGCTATTTTTGATCGGTGCGACCGTGAGTCTTCTCACAGGCAAATCCCCTCTGATGAGTGGACTGAAGATGGCACTCTTAGGGCTTGCGGCGGGTGGAGCAACGTATTTCGTGGGTCACTGGATCGGCGTTTAAGTTACTTCAACGCGACCAAAACAACTTCTTGATGATTCGAAGGAAGCAAACGCGTGAAGGTGCGACGGTAGCCCCACTCGCGCACGCGCTGTTGATGTTCCGGAACTTCGGTGGCCACATAAGGTTTTCCAATCTTCAGCGTGATGATGAGGCCCTTTGGCTTTTCCACTTCACGCAACAAACGACCGAGGTGCGACAACACCGAACCGGGTGCGAGATTTAAATCCGATAGCCACCAATCCACGCCTTGAATTTCATCGAAGGCCAACTCTTGGAAGGGTTTCTTGATGTGACGATAGCTGGTGAACACATCCAAAGACGGATCCATCACCGCGGGATCGACGGCGCGCACGTGAAGCCCGCGCTTCAAGAGCGAGTACACCGCTCCTCCCGGAGCTGAGCCCACTTCTAAAGCGGTCTCACCACTCTTTAACGGAAGTTCAAAGAGTGAGATCGCTTCTTCGATCTTCATCCAGGCACGCGAAGGTGCTTCCGGGGGAAGGACGACATCGGACAACTGTAAGGGATTTTTCCACAGCGGCTGAGGCGTTTGGACGTGCACACTCCAAATACCAGCTGGACCAAAGTCGATGGTGGTACAGCCAGGCATTTCCCCTTTCCCGACACACTCACCCCACAGGCGCGCCAAGACCGGCACGGGCCAAGACCCTTCGCCTTTGAAGGTGATGAACCCCGGCGCCGAGAACGCCAGACGCCATTTGGGAAAACGATCCTGCATCTCTGCTTTGAGAGCTTTTTCCAGACCGACGTTGGTGAGACAAAAGAAGAAGGCCATGCCCGAGATTCGCGTTCCCCCTTTTCTTCGTCAAGGGAATAGGCCAAGAATGTAACAATGAATCTCGAAGTTCTCTGCCAGCAGATCGATGAGCTCTACCAAAGCATGAGTGCCGAGTTCGGTGCTGCTCAAAAAGCTTCGGGGCTCAACTGTCCACCGGACTGTGGCCAGTGCTGTACCGTCCCCACCGTGGAAGCCTCCGAGATGGAGATGCTTCCCATGGCGCTTGAGCTCTGGAAGCAAGGACGGGCGGAAACAACTCTAAATGAGATGGCCAACCGCGATCTCTCAACCTGTGTGATGTTTGCCGGCCGCTGCACGATGTACGCGCAACGGCCGAGTGTGTGTCGCATGTTCGCCGTGGCCTCACGCCTCAATAAGGATGCCGAACGCGAGCTGTCTTTGTGTCGTGAATTGCGCTCACTTTATGCACAGAAAATCGATCTGATCGACAAGACACTCCTTCCCGACATGAGCGAGTGGAGCTTTAGAAGCCTTCAGATTCATCCCGAGTTTTTGCGGGAACGTCGACCTATTAGCATGGCGCTCTGCATGGCATTAGAGAAAGTATTGTTTTACAAGTCTCTAGAGCGATCTTAACCATAAGTTATTATTCAGGAAATTAAAGTTCTCACAACTATAAGATAAGGCATGACAACCGAGGCCGCCTTTCTTATATTTTTCCGGCATCTCTTCAGACAAAGGACCGTCCATGCCTCGTTTCCTGTTGCTCTTGCTGGTTGTCATCTCGACTGCGGCTCAGGCCAACCCTAACCAAACCTTAAGCAACGGAACCCTCGCCTACTACGGTGAAGACTTCAGCCCGAACATGGGCGGCGATCTCAAGGCGACACTTTCTCAAATTCTCAGCTCAAGACATTGCTCAACAGTAGGCAAGTTCGACACCATCGGTTCTTGCGGCCGCGGCGCTACGACTTATCAGCACACAGCGGTTGGTTACTCTCGCGCACGTATCGTGATGTTCGGCGAACTCGACATGAAGAAAGATGGTAAAGGCACTTTCGTGACGGAAGTTTACTGCCGCGAAAACGTTTACTTCAAAGATCCTCAGGCCATCAGCGGCATGAGCAACGTTGTTAATATCGAGCACACGTGGCCACAAAGTAAGTTCAACTCTCAGTTCAATACCGAGCTCCAGAAAAGTGACATGCACCATCTCTACCCGTCTAACTCGAAGGCGAACTCAGTCCGCGCCAACCATATCTTCGGTGAAGCCAATGGGGATGCTAACGGCCAACTTTGCGATGCAAGCCACATCGATGGGAACCAGGGCCGCTTTGTCTTCATGCCTCCTTCTGAGCACCGTGGTAACGTCGCACGCGCCTTGTTCTACTTCTCAACTCGCTACAACTTGCCGATCACTCAAGGCGAAGAACGCGTGCTGCGCGACTGGCACGAAGCTGATCCAGTTGATGAATCTGAAGTTGAGCGCAATAATTTGATCGCCAAGCACCAGTCTAACAGAAATCCATTCGTCGATTTCCCTGAGTTGGTTGACCGCATCCAAGACTTTTAGATTTTGCTATGATAATTTGCCTCACTCAGTGAGGTAAATATCATGCAAGGCTTCAACAAAGTCGTTTCTAGTTATGATCAGGCCATGAATGGACTTCAAGACAACATGCTCTTGATGGTCGGTGGTTTTGGTCTCTGTGGCATTCCCGAAGGTCTCATCAAGTGGATCTACGATCATGGCCAGAAGGGCCTTACCTGCATCTCGAACAACGCCGGCGTCGATGGCTTCGGTCTCGGGTTGTTGCTTGAGAAAAAACAAATCAAAAAGATGATCTCAAGTTACGTCGGTGAGAACGCCCTCTTCGAGAAACAAGTTCTCTCGAACGAACTGGAAATCGAGCTCACTCCGCAAGGCACCCTCGCAGAGAAAATCCGTGCCACCGGCGCCGGCATTCCCGCGTTCTTCACAGCGACGGGCTACGGAACGCTGATCGGCGAAGGCAAAGACTCGAAAGTCATCAATGGTCGCTCGTACATCCTCGAGCATGCCTATCCGAAAGCGGACTTCTCCTTGGTGCGCGCTTGGAAAGCCGACACCTACGGTAACTTGATCTTCCGCAAGACCGCCATGAACTTCAATCCGATGATTGCGATGGCCGGTAAAATCACTGTTGCGGAGGTTGAAGAGATCGTCGCTCCTGGTGAACTCGACCCGAACTTCATTCACGTTCCCGGCATTTATGTGAATCGCGTGATCAAAGGGAACTTTGAAAAACGCATCGAACAGCGCACGGTGAGGAAATAATTATGGCACTTTCTAGAGAGCAGATCGCTCAACGTATCGCTCGTGAAATCAAAGACGGCTACTATGTGAATCTTGGGATTGGCATTCCAACGCTGGTCGCGAACTACGTGCCGACTGGCATGAGTGTGATGCTGCAATCGGAGAACGGTATTCTTGGGATGGGCCAGTTCCCCACGGAAGAAACCATCGATGCGGACTTGATCAATGCGGGTAAACAAACAGTCACAACCATTCCAGGTGCAGCGTTTTTCTCGTCGGCGGATTCGTTTGCGATGATCCGCGGCGGTCACGTGGACCTCACGGTGCTCGGTGCGTTTGAAGTCGACGCCACCGGCGCCCTCGCTTCGTGGATGATTCCCGGGAAGCTCATCAAAGGCATGGGCGGTGCCATGGATCTCGTCGCTGGCGCAGAAAACATCATCGTCGCGATGTCACACGCATCGAAAGATGGCGCATCGAAGATTCTCAAAAAATGCTCGCTGCCACTCACCGGTGTGAACTGCGTGAAGCTTGTGGTGACGGATCTTGCGGTCTTGAAACTCGAGAATGGAAAGTTCCATTTGCTCGAACGAGCGCCCGGGATCTCCGTTGAAGAGATTCGGATGAAGACTGAGGCCGAGATGGTGATTCCGGCCAATGTGCCAGAAATGCAATTTATCTAAGGCGATTTCCAGGGGTTAACGTGTTGGCGTTGCCGCCCAAACTACTGATATCACATTAAGTACTGCATTTATTAAGTCAGCCTTAATTCCTGACCGATAATGTATTATATTGAAGACTTGAAACTATTTCGTCTTCTTTAATATCGGTTCTCTTTACGAGTAGAATAATCACCTTATGAGGCCCCTGCGATCAACGCCTCTATTCATGATCTTCCTCATGTCCCTACTGGGCTTGCTGTCGTCATGTAACGGTGGAGGTGGCGAAGGTGGTTCGAGTGTGACCACTGGAACACCAGGTGACGTCACAGTTGTAACTCAAGCAACCATCACTGCCAACGGACCCATTCAAGCAGACGGCACATCCCCCGCCACGGTAACGATCTATCTCAAAAACAGCAAAGGCCAAGGCGTCGCTGGTGTCACTCCAACTTTCACCGCTACCAACACTGGTAACACCAACACCTACGGTGCATGCTCAGTCACCGTCACGACGGGCCTCTCACGTTGTTCGCTGACATCGACGACGGCCGAAACAAAGACTCTGCGCCTCACAACACCCATCATCGTCAACGGCGGTACTGTTGTTTTCCATCCAGGGCCAGTGACGGGCGGCAGTTCTAGCATCACTGGCACCTCACCCACCGTGGCAGACGGTGTGTCGACGTCAACCATCACCGTCACCTTGCGCGACGGTTCTAACAACCCGAGTCCGGGACAAACGCCCACCTTCAGCGCTACAGACTCTGATGGTTCAAACGTTTATGGCCCCTGTAGCGTAACGAACGCAGCCGGAGTTGCGACGTGTACGCTCGCATCAACGAAGGCCGAAGTGAAGGCCCTCGCGATCACGTCCCCGGTCAGTCAGGCGGGTGGTAACGTCACCTTCACTCCATCCGCTCCCTCAGCAGCAACCTCGACAGTCTCTGGCACAGGGCCAGTGATTGCCAATGGCGTAGCGACCTCAACCGTGACAGTGACCTTGCGGGATGCGGGCAACAATCCTGTCCCGGGTGAAACACCGGTGATCAGCGCCTCGGGAACTAGCAACACTGTTTCAGCGTGTTCAGTCACGGATGTGAACGGCGAAGCGACATGTACTCTCGCCAGTACAAAAGCTGAGAGTAAAGTTCTCAGCATCACCTCCCCCGTGACAAAACCTGACGGCAACGTGCTGTTCATCGCCGGCACCGTCGACGCCACGCACGCCACCATCACAGGCAGCGGACCGGTCGTGGCCGACGGTATGTCGACCAGTACGATCACAGTCTACCTCGCTGATATATTCAACAACCCGGTGGCCGGACTCACTCCGACGTTTAGCAGCTCGGGCACCAGCAACACTCTCGGAGCCTGTGGGGTCACAAACGCCAGCGGGACCGCGACTTGTAGCTTGGCCTCAACCAAAGCCGAATCCAAGAACCTTGCGATCGTCACTCCAGTTGTGAAGACCGGCGCAAGCGTTGTGTTCACTGCTGGTGCACCGGTCGCAGCAAACTCAAACATCAGCGGTACCGGTCCGGTGATTGCCGACAACGTGGCCGTTTCAACCATCACCATCACACTCGCCGATGTCTTCAATAACCCTGTGGCCGGCTTGACCCCGACCTTCACCGCCAGTGGCACCGGCAACACCCCAGCGATCTGTAGCGCCAGCGATGCGACAGGAACGTCCAGCTGTACGTTGAAGTCGACGAAAGCTGAAACCAAAACACTTTCCATTGCGACACCGGTTGTGAAAATCGGCGGGACAGTGGTGTTTGATCCAGGCCCTCCAGTCGCGGCCACATCGCTCATCAGTGGTACCACCACGATCGTTGCTGACGGTGTCGCGACAAGTACTGTGACAGTCACATTGAATGATGCCGGTGGTAACCCCGCACCCGGCTTCACACCAACCTTCAGTGCGACGGGCACAAGCAATACGCTGTCGGCGTGTTCGGTGGGTGACGCCAGCGGTGTTTCGACGTGTACCTTGGCTTCGACGAAGGCCGAAAGCAAAACTCTTGCGATCGTTACTCCTGTTGCGAAGACGGATGGCAGTGTGATTTTTGTCGCCGGTGCAGTCGCAGCGGCCACATCGACCATCGTCGGGACGAGTCCTGTCGCTGCTGATGGTGTCGCCACTTCATTTATCACCATCACGCTCTTGGATGCCTTCAGTAACCCGGTTGCTGGGGTGAATCCGTTTTTCCTCGCCACTGATACTGGCGGTGATAATGCGAATGGTGGGTGTAGTGCCACCAACGCTGCGGGCGTTTCATCCTGCACCCTCTCGTCACTCACCGCCGAAGTGAAAACTCTCACGATCACATCGCCGGTGAATAAATCCGACGGCACCGTCACGTTCACGGCCGGCGCACCGGTCGCGGCCAACTCGAACATCACGGGCACCAGCACAGTCATTGCTAACGGCGTGGCGACTTCGACGATCACCATCACCTTGCGAGACGCGGCCAACAACCCAGTGCCGGGCCTCACCACGACCTTCTCAGCTGATGGGACTGCCAATAGCTACGGAGCCTGTTCCGTGACAAGCGCGAGTGGTGTGGCGACCTGTACGATGAGCTCTACAAAAGCCGAAGTGAAGACACTCTCGATCGTCACTCCGGTGGTGAAATCCGACGGCACAGTAACCTTTATTGCCGGCTCACCGGCCGTAGCAACATCCACGATCACGGGTACAAGTCCTGTCGAGGCCGACGGGACAGCGACTTCAACAGTCACTGTGACTTTGCTAGATGCGTTCAGCAACCCCGTGAGTGGTAGCACTCCGACATTTAATGCGAGCGGAACAAACAATAGCTACGGCGCTTGTTCGGCCACAGACGCCAGTGGTGTCGCGAGCTGTACCCTCAGTTCGACGAAAGCCGAAAGCAAGACGCTCGCGATCCTCACTCCGGTCGCGAAGACAGACGGCCTGGTGACTTTCACAGCTGGCATACCGGTCGCCGCGAACTCTACTATCACCGGCACAAGTCCCGTGGTGGCCGATGGCGTCGCCACGTCGACGGTGACCGTGACGTTGAACGATGCGAACAACAACCCGGTGGAAGGCCTCACGCCGACGTTCGCTGCGACGGGCACCAACAACACACTGGCCGCCTGTTCAGCGACGGATGTGACCGGCGTGGCGACCTGTACACTGGCTTCCACGACAGCGGAAAGTAAGACTCTCTCGATCCTTACGCCGGTAGCGAAGTCCGATGGCACGGTTGTTTTTGAGCCTGGAGCACCCGTTGCGGCCAATTCGAACATCACGGGTACCGGCAGTGTAACTGCTGACGGTGTGGCCACTTCAACGATCACGATCACTCTTCGTGATGGTGCGAATAACCCAGTGCCTGCGGTTACACCCACCTTCAGCGCGAGTGGTACGGCCAACACCACCAACGCATGTTCTGCAACGAATGCCAGTGGCGTCGCGACTTGTACTTTGACGTCAACGAAAGCCGAGTTGAAAACACTTTCGATCGCCACTCCTGTGGTGAAAGCGGATGGCACCGTCACCTTCACGGCAGGTGCCATCGCTGCCGCCACGTCGACCATCACTGGTACAGGTCCGGTGATCGCCAACGATACCGCCACTTCTACGGTGACCATCACGTTGCTGGATGCCTTCAGTAACCCGGTGAGTGGCTCGACTCCAACATTTAGCTTGAGTGGTACTGGCAACACACTCTCTGCCTGTTCGGCCAGTAATGCGACCGGGATCTCGACCTGTACCGCGAAGTCAACAGACTCGGGTGTGAAGACGCTCGCGATTGTGACTCCGGTGGCGAAGGCCGATGGAACGATTACCTTTACTGCGGGTACGCCGGTGGCCGCAAATTCGAATATCACCGGTACCGGTCCAGTCATTGCTAACGGTAGCGCTACATCAACAGTGACCGTGACGTTGCGAGACGCCAGCAACAATCCTGTCCCCGGCTTCACACCTACTTTTGGAACAACAGGAACGAGCAATACACTCTCGGCCTGTTCTGTCACCGATGCTTCGGGTGTGGCGACTTGTACGTTGGCCTCAACCAAAGCAGAAACCAAGACACTTTCAATTCTTACTCCGGTTTCTAAGACGGATGGCACTGTTGTATTTACGGCTGACTCCGCATCTGTGGCCAACTCGAGCATCACCGGTAGCGGCCCCGTGGTCGCGGACAACGTTGCGACTTCAACCGTCACCATCAATCTTAAAGACAGCAACAACAACGCTGTTGTCGGGACGACGCCGACCTTCACCGCCACCAGTGCGGGCAACACTTACGGTGCATGTTCTGCAACAGATGCCTCGGGTGACTCGGTCTGTACCTTCACTTCGACCAAAGCAGAAGTGAAGACACTTTCGATCGCCACTCCGGTCAACAAAGCAGACGGCACCGTCACCTTTACAGCGGGCGCACCAGCTGTCGCCACCTCGACCATCACAGGGACAGGTCCAGTGGTTGCTGACGGGGTCGCCACTTCAAATGTAACAGTTACGATCTTGGATCAATTCAGTAACCCGATTAGTGGATCAACACCGACCTTCTCGGCCACTGGTTCTGGGAACACGCTGGCGGCGTGTTCATCAACGGACGTGAGTGGTATCGCGACCTGTTCTTTGAGTTCTACTGCTTCCGGTTTGAAAACACTCGCGATCGTTACGCCAGTGGCGAAGACCGACGGCACTGTGACCTTTACGGCGGGCACTCCCGTGGCCGTGAATTCAAACATCACCGGTAGTGGTCCAGTCGTGGCGAATGGTAGTGCGACTTCAACAGTGACCGTGACTCTGCGGGATGCCAGCAACAATCCGGTTCCTGGGCAGACCCCGACCTTCACAGCGTCTGGCACAAACAACATCGCCTCCGCGTGTTCCGTGACGAATGCCTCAGGTGAAGCGACCTGTACCTTGAGTTCCACCAAAGCGGAGATCAAAACACTTTCTATCGCCACGCCGTTTGTGAAAGCTGATGGGACAGTCACGTTCACCGCCGATGCAGCATCCATTGCGAACTCCAGCATCACCGGTTCAGGCCCTGTCGTCGCGGACAACGTTGCCACATCAACCGTCACCATCACTCTCATGGATAGCAACAATAACGCTGTCGTGGGCACGACACCAACCTTCACCGCAAGTGGAACAGGCACAACCCCAGGTAGCTGTAGCTCCACGGACGCGAGCGGTGTTTCAACTTGTACGCTCGTTTCAACGAAAGCCGAGATCAAGACGTTGTCGATCGCCACACCGATCGTAAAAGCTGATGGCACTGTCACCTTTACTGCTGGCTCCCCAGCTGTGGCCACCTCAACCATCACGGGTACCGGACCGGTGGTTGCTGACGGTTCAGCAACCTCAACAGTGACCATCACCATCTTGGATCAATTCAGCAATCCCGTGAGTGGATCAACTCCGACCTTCTCGGCCACTGGTGCAGGGAACACGCTGTCGGCGTGTTCATCAACGGACGTGAGTGGTATCGCGACCTGTACGTTGAGTTCGACAGCGTCAGGAGTGAAGACGCTTGCGATCGTTACGCCGGTGGCGAAGACCGACGGCACTGTGACCTTTACGGCGGGCACTCCCGCGGCCGTGAATTCAAACATCACGGGAACAAGTCCCGTGGTGGCCAATGGCAGCGCAACTTCGGTTGTGACAGTGACGTTGCGAGACGCGACTAATAATCCCGTGCCTGGTCAAACGCCGACCTTTACAGCGTCTGGAACAAACAACACCGCCTCCGCGTGTTCCGTGACGAATGCATCCGGTGAAGCAACCTGTACACTTTCAAGTACGAAAGCGGAGATCAAAACGCTTTCGATCGCCACGCCGTTTGTGAAAGCTGACGGCACTGTCACGTTTACAGCTGACGCCGCTGCGGTGGCGAATTCAAGCATCATCGGAACGAGTCCGGTGCTCGCGGACGGAGTGGCCACTTCAACAGTGACCATCACTCTGCTTGATAGCAATAGCAATCCAGTGGTGGGAACCACCCCTACCTTCACGGCCAGCGGGACAGTGAACACCTACAACGCGTGTTCGGTCACTGACGCAAGTGGTGTCGCGACCTGTTCTATGACCTCGACAAAAGCTGAGATAAAAACGCTCTCGATCGCGACGCCGATTGTAAAAGCTGACGGCACTGTCACCTTCACAGCTGGTGCTGCTGCCGTGGCCACGTCAACCATCACCGGAACAGGTCCGGTTGTTGCCAACGGTGTGGCGACGTCAACGGTGACCGTGACACTCTTGGATGCTTTCAGCAACCCCGTGGTGGGAACGACTCCGACCTTCAGTGCGAGCGGAACAAACAATACGCAGACCGCCTGTGGGGCGACAAATGCAAGCGGTGTGACCACCTGTACTTTGTCCTCTGTAACAGCAGAAACGAAAACACTTTCGATCACAGCTCCGATCAGTAAAACCGGAGGCACCGTTGTGTTCACGGCGGGAGCTGCTGTCGCGGTGAATTCGAACATCACGGGCACAAGTCCTGTGGTGGCCGACAACACCGCCACCTCGACGGTCACGGTGACCTTGCGTGATGCCAACAATAACCCAGTGTCTGGCCTGACGCCGACCTTCACCACCTCCGGCACCGGTAACACGCAAACCGCGTGTGGCGTGACCGACGCAAGTGGCGAGGCAACGTGTACCGTTAAATCAACCGTCGCCGAAGTGAAAACTCTCGCGATCGCCACTCCGGTTGTGAAGTCTGATGGCACCATCACCTTTACCGCTGGCGCCGCAGCTGTGGCGAACTCAACCATCACTGGCACGGGCCCCGTGACAGCGGACGGTGTGGCGACTTCCGACGTGACCGTGACACTGAAGGATGCGAACAACAACGCCATCGTGGGCACCACGCCGGTGTTCAGTGCTTCCGGTACGGGCAACACCGCTTCGGCCTGTAGCGCGACGGATGCCAGCGGTGTCGCGACATGTACCTTGGCTTCAACTGTTGCCGAAGTAAAAACTCTTTCGATCACTTCCCCGATCAGCAAAGCTGATGGCACAGTCACCTTCACGGCGGGTGCGGCGGTGGCCGGGAACTCGACGATCGTAGGTTCGGGCCCGCTGATCGCCAACAACGTCGCCACGTCGACGGTGACGATCACGCTGCGGGATGCGAGCAACAACGCCGTCGCCGGCCAGACACCAACCTTCACCACCTCGGGCACGGGCAATACACAAACCGCTTGTGGCGTGACCAACGCTTCGGGTGTAGCGACCTGTACGGTGAAATCGACTAAAGCTGAAGTGAAGACATTGGCGATCGCCACACCTGTGGTGAAAACCGGTGGAACTGTCACCTTCACTGCTGGTGCAGCATCAAACGCCACAACCACCATCGCCGGTACGGGCCCAGTGACGGCCAACGGTGTGGCCACATCGTTCATCACCATCACGATCTTGGATGCCTTCAGCAACCCGATCTCTGCTGTGACTCCGATCTTCAACGCTACCAACACCGGCGCCACTAATAGCTACGGCGCATGTTCGGCTTCAAACGCTTCGGGTGTGGCAAGCTGTACCCTCGCCTCTCTCGTGGCCGAAACGAAAACTCTCCAGCTCACCTCACCGACTGCCGTCACCGGTGGGACTGTGGTCTTCACAGCAGCGGCACCCAGTGCGACGACGTCAACCATCGCCGGTACCGGCCCCGTGACGGCCGATGGAGTTTCGACCTCCACCGTGACCATCACTCTGCGTGACGTGAACAGTAACGCAGTCCCAGGCCAGACTCCGACCTTCGGCGCGACCAACACCGGCACCACCAACGTCTACGGCGGCTGTACCATGGGCGACACCAACGGCGTGTCGGTGTGTACCCTTGCTGCGACGAAAGCTGAGGTGAAAACGTTGAGCATCGCCACTCCCGTGGTGAAGGCCGGCGGAACGGTGACTTTCATCGCAGGTGCTCCTGGTTCACAGTCGACCATCACGGGCTCGGGCCCCGTGCTGGCAGATGGTAACGCAGACTCCACCATCACGATTACGATTAAAGACGACTTCGGTAACATCGTCGCCGGAGAAACTCCAGAGTTTGATGCCACCGGAACCGGCAACAACTACGACGTGTGTAGCGTGGGTAACGCCAGCGGTGTCTCAACTTGCTTGATGCAATCCACCGTCGCGGAAGTGAAAACTCTCAGCATCACTACGCCGACCAGCGTGGTCGGTGGAACGGTGACCTTCACTGCAGACGCTCCGGTGGCCATCAACTCGACGATCATCGGCAGTGGGCCGATCGTGGCCAACAACACGGCGACTTCAACCGTGACGGTGACTCTGCGGGACGCGCTCAATAACCCCGTAGCGGGCCAGACGCCGACCTTCACGACATCAGGCACCGGCAACACGCAGACAGCGTGTGGTGTGACCAACGCCTCCGGTGTTTCGACTTGTACCGTGAAATCTACTGTCGCTGAAGTGAAAACTCTGGCACTTGCAACACCTGTGGTGAAAACCGGTGGGACCGTGACTTTCACCGCGGGCGCGGCCGATGCAACGAATTCGACCATCACCGGTAACGGACCGATCGCCGCCGATGGTACCTCGACGTCTACCATCACCGTCACGTTGAAGGATGCGTTTAACAACAACATCAGCGGCATCGTTCCGACCTTCTCTGCAACCGGGACCGGCAACACACTCACGGCCTGTTCGACAAGTAACGGCAGTGGCGTTTCCACCTGTACGCTGGCCTCGAGTGTGGCGGAGACAAAAACTCTGGCGATCGTCACACCTGTGGCAAAAACCGGCGGCACCGTGGTGTTCCAGTCGGGCGGTGCCTCGGCGCTGAACTCGACCATCACAGGTAGCGGTCCTGTAACCGCTAACGGTGTGGCCACATCAACTGTCACCATTACGCTCAAAGACAGTCTCAACAACGCCGTTGCTGGTGTCACGCCGACTTTCTCAGCGACCAACACGGGAACGACCAACGTGAACGGCGCCTGCTCGGCCTCGAATGCCAGCGGTGTTTCGACGTGCACGCTCGCGTCCACTAAAGCAGAGATCAAGGCCCTGTCGATTGCCACGCCGGTCGTAAAACTCGGCGGCAACGTGACCTTTACCGCGGGCCCGGTCTCGGCCGCGACCTCGACGATCACCGGTACGTCTCCGAACCTCGCGGATGGTGTCGATGTCGCTGACATCACCATCACCTTGCGGGATGCCTTCAGCAACCCGATCGTAGCCACCGTCCCGACCTTTAGCACCACGGGGACACTGAACACGCAAACGGCGTGCTCGAGTTCAAACGCGAGCGGTGTCTCAACCTGTACTCTCAAATCGACGAAGGCCGAAGGTAAAACGATCGCGCTCGTAACTCCAGTAGCCGTTGCGGGAGCGACCCTGGATTTCAACCCGAACGGCATCAACATTCAGGTACCGATCGAAATGATCTCCCGCGGCCTCATCGCCGCGACCACTGCGACGACGTTCGCGCGCTCGCGTACCAGCCTCAACACGGACGACTACGTGGCGCAGTCGAACACCTACTACTTCGAGATCGTCGCCAACAACTTGAACACCACCACCGCCTACACAGCTCGGTTGGTGGATAGCGCGGGCCTCGAGATCCCGGATTCTATCATCACCGTGCCGGCCAACACCTCGGCGGCGAACATGACCCGCTTCCGAGTCCAGTTCACTCCGAACGCCGGGGCCAACAACTACCGCATCAAGCTGTCGGCGGCTGCCACGGCCACTCAACTCTACGTACAATCGGCGCAGATCATCGTCGAGCAGGTCGCGGCGACGGACACGAAGATCTACATTCCACTTTCTGGGATCGATAACACCAGCGACTCGTCATCCGACACGGGCGGACAGATCGTGAGCACGACGGCGACAGCAGTGACACAAAACGCGCCGTACATGACCTGGTGGCAGCGTAACGATGCGGCCTACGATGCGATTGCCACGGGCAACGCCTGGACGTTCGAAGCCATCGCGTCCACCAGCAACGCGCTCGGAACCGCCACCATTTCTCTCTACAACCGCACCACCACCCAGCCTGTGGCAAGTGTGACCTCCACCGGCAGCACGGCGGTGAACCTGGCGAGCACGAGCTTCGCCGGCAACGCCACCAACTTCGTGACCGGAAACCAATATGATGTGCGCTACCGCTCAAGCAGCACGTCCTATACGACCCGGCTCTTCAAGGCAGGACTATGGATCAAGCTCAAGTACCTCAAGAAAGCGGAAATCCTGCAGCGCTTGACCATGCGCCGGAGCACCACCACCGCGACCACCAACTATCTTGATAACCGCTACCTTTGGGATGCGGGCGCGTGGAGCAATCCCACTGTCTACTTCCAGACCGTGGGCTACACCACCACCAGTGCCATCGCGCTCTACAGCGTCTCGAACACGGATAGCGGAAGTGCGGTGATGACCTTGGTTGGAAGTGGTTTAATTACGCCGGATGCCACTCAGAGCATCAAGCGCTCCCTTGCACTAACCCTGGTGGATAATGATCGCTACATCGTCCGCCATACGCGAACGGCGGGTACGGCAGTCATGGTCGGGGCTTTCCTGATTATCCAAGCAACTGAATAGCTCTGGTACTTCCGGCAAGTTTTAGTCGGCTTTTAAATTTCAAAAATTAGGTAGAATAAGGGCAACAACAAAGGGGCCCTTATGAAATACCTTTTCCTCACTCTCGCCGTCACCATGCCACTCGCCGCTCTGGCGGTGGATTACAGTCGCTGTAGCTTTCCGATGGAAGTACAAGTCGACCCCGAAGGCAAAGTCACTCCGAACGCGTGGATGGAAGCTTCCAACATCGCCACGGAAGGCAACCGCACCATCATGACAGTGAAGCCGAAGCAGCAGGGTGGCTATATTCCCACCGAACCCAAGCGCATCGTGATCGAGCGCGATGACCAGGGCCGTATCATCTCTATTACCAGTGGCGGCGAGCGCCCGAGTGCGACGACGATCTTGCGCTACCGTCAGATGCAGTCAAGTCCCTACGGAGGTTATGTCGCTGGGGTTCAAGGTGGCTACGGCGGCCTCGGAGTGCAAATGGGTGCGAACTTTGGCATCGGCTTCCTCGTACCGGTTCGTCGCAACGGCAGCACCGCGATGGTGAAGCCAGATCAATTGAGCGATGCAGATCTTCAGCAGATCGGCATCCGCGGCATCACCGCTACGCAGTTGCAATCAGGCGCCCGCGAGCATACCCGCGATAACCGCACGCAAACGGCTTTGCGTCAGCTGGAGACCTACTCCCAGGCGAACTACCCTTTCACCATTCCCGTGGGCACAAGCCATCAATACACGTTCGTCGAGGGCGCTTGCATGCCAGACAAGATTTCTAGCATGAACTATTCCTCGGCAACGGATCGCGTGGAATCGCAGACGTTCTACGACCGCGAAGACTGCCAGCATGTGAAGACCGGTTGGGAACGGCACTCGGCCAAGGTGCAGGAGTGCCGCACCTACGACAACAATCAGATCGCGGTTGAGTACAACCGCCTCGTGGCCGATGGCCACATCCAAGAAATGCAGGGTGGTCTCGTCGGCGGCATGGTGGGTGGATACGTAGGCGGCGGTGTCGGCGGCATGACCGGAGGATTCGTCAGCTCTGAGGGTGGTTCAACGAGTGGTGGGTCAGGCTCGGGCTACGGCGGCGGCTACATGTCTTACAACCCGTACATGACGGGCATGTGGGGCGGCTCTCCCCGCGACAACCTCGAGCGCAACTACCAGATGTGCCAGATGTATGAGCGCAGCTGGAACAACCTGTACCAAGGTGCCTCACAGGGTGGCAGCTTCGGCGGCGGTAGCGCGATCCAGTTCTAACTGTTTTCACAGGGGTGAAGTCTTTGCGCTTCACCCCTCTTTCTTTTTTACAGACTCCTAACAGACAAACCCCTCCTCCTTCGCTATAACGCGCTCCTAACCCAGGAGCCCCCCATGAAATCACTTTTGATTGCTCTGCTTTTTTCTTCTAGCGTCTACGCCACTTGCCAGCGCGAAGTTCAGTTCATTGGCACCGTAAAGAATGTGACCTACGTGGAAAACGACGCGGGCCAGATCGAAAGCACACGCTTTCAAGTGGCGGCCGGGCGTTGGTTCCAACCGAGCGGCGTTTGTCCTATGGAAATGGATGAGTTCGAAGCGGCCGTCGTGGAAGAGCTTGGCCAATTGAATTTGGCCGTGGGTGACGAGATCTCAGGCGTCATGGTTTATGATGTGAACAATAACAGCTATCGGATTGAGTAAAAAAAAGAGGGCCCCTTTCGGGGCCCTTTTCATTTCATCTAGTAAACTGTCTGGTCGATAACTTTCATCACTTCGTTACAAACTTCGCTCGCATTTCTCCACCAGCTGTAAGTCGTGAGGCGGCGGTAAGCGCTGTTGTTCACCGACAAGGTGATCTCGTCTACGCTGCCTGCGCGTGTCATACGGTAAGCGTCGGCACACTGAGAAAGTGCTTCTGCCTTTGAGTAAGCACGGATGCTGAACGGTACGCGCTCGATATCACCGTAAACATCGATCATGCCGCGGATACTACGTGAGTAGACGTCGATGTTACGAGTCACTTCGCCGCAGATTTCGCGAGAGTCACGCCAGTAGCCGTAAGCAGTGACCTGACGAACGTTGCTGTTGTTTGTCACGATCGTCATCGTTCTGAATGAGCCAAATGGGACTTGGCGCAGACACTGAGAGTTGATGTCTGAAACACTGTAGCCGCGCAACTGCATCACGCTGTCTTCCAGCAAGATCGTCACATCCAAATCAGCTGTTGGCGGATATGGGTTCGGGTTCGGACGTGGATCTGGGCGTGGGTCCGGACGTGGATTTGGGTATGGATTCGGGTTCGGGCGTGGGTCGGGGCGCACACGGCTCTCGACGCAAGAAACGCGGGTACGAACACCTTGTGCAGCGAGGTTACACTCGCGGAGAGCATCACGGCAGATGCCGTTGCCATCCAGTGGGCCCGAGAACGTGTCGAGCACGCGGCCGGTGCCATCAACCATCTGTACTTCGCAGAGTGGGCGGCGTTGGGCAAACGACTCTTGCGCCGTCAGCACGAGAAATGCGGTAGCAATCAATAACTTCATGGGGGGGGTCCTCCGTTTGAGAGATAAGCGGAGGGGTTTTATCACAGATCTAGGTTTGCAAAGAAGGGTCTGTAAAATCTACGCGGGTCTGGCTTACCGCCGAGGTTTCTGCCAGGGTTTTTCATGGTTCGCATGATCGAACTCAAGCATTTGTTTCGCAATCACGCGCATGTTTTCTTCGACATAATGACAAAACTCGACGAGCATCGCTGAGCTTCCGCGTCCAATTTTCGTCAAACGATACTCCACCCTCGGTGGGATTTCAGGAAAGCTTTCGCGCGAGATGAACCCCACACGTTCAAGGCGTTTGAGGGTTTGCGCCAGCATCTTTTCCGAAATCCCCGGCACAAGCCGTCGGATCTCGGCGTTTCTCAAGACGTCATTTTCGCTTAAAGCTCTCAAGATCAAGAACCCCCACAAACCTGATACCGAATCAATGACATCTCGGGCCGGGCATTTCGGATTCTGGAGGTCACCTCGTTTCGGGAGGGTCTTTAGAACGCGTTCAATTTGCTTTTCAGTCTTACTTTTGACTAACGCCATACTTACCTTCCAGTGCGTACTTCCTAAAACATAGTCACTTACTTAGAGTCAGTATAAATCATACCTCAAGAAAAGGCACCGCATGAAGAAGGTTTTAGTCGTTCACAGTAGCCCACTCGGCTCACTCTCTCTGAGCCGGCAAATAACAGAAGAATTCCTGAGACGATACGCGAGCCGAAACGCCGGCAGTACCTTCGTTTCGCGCGATTTGGCGAGCGAACCTCTCCCTCATCTTTCGGGAGCCTTTGTGGAGGCCATGTTCGTCCCCCCCGATCGTAGGACAAGTGAAATGGCTTCGACGCTCGCGCTCGCCCACCAACTGACTGGAGAACTTGAAACAGCTGACGACATCGTCATCAGTACGCCGATGTATAATCGCACCGTTCCCTCATCGCTTAAAGCTTGGATCGATCACATCGTCTTGCCGTTTACGACGTTCAATTTTGGGCCTCAAGGACCCGAAGGCCATCTCAAAAATAAAACGGTGTACTTCATTTGTGCAACGGGGGGAATTTACTCAAACGGTCCGGGGATGGAGCAAGACTTTCTGACTCCGTACATCAAAAACATCTTAGGATTTATCGGCATCAAAGATGTCCGCGTGATTTTCATTGAAGGCGTTGCGCACGATCGAGCTCAAGCTTTAAAGATGGCGGAAGTAGAGCTCGACCGCGTTCTGGAAGAGACGTAGGTCGCGACCGTGATTAGCCGAGGAGTTGCGCCAGGCGCTGAACCGACTTATTGACCTCGACCCAAATGCTATCTTCCAGGGCCACTTTAAGCCCTTCGAATTTAAAGGCGAGCTTGACCCGGGCACTGCTCTCATTTTTGTCTTCGATGATGTTCACCAAGACGACCTTGGGGATGACGAATTTCTTCACGTTGTACTTGAGCTCCACTTGCTCGAAGGTCGCTCCCTTCTCCATGGTGCCGTACTTGTTGGTGTCCACCATCGCCGAAAAACCACCCGACGAAATATCAAACACACTGAAGGCATGGCCCGCCATGGTGATCTGAATGCGGTCGGTAGTAGAAACGACGTAGCGACAGGCCGCCCGTTTGGTCGTCATGAAGTAGGCACCGGTGATTTTCACCACGAACTTCCCCTGCTCTTCGTTCCAGTCGATCACGCCGGACGTGAAGTACTGGGCGTCGGGGCCGAACTTGAACTTCAAGAAGATCGGGGTTTGCTTGAAGGATTCTTTGAAGATGGCCTGGTAGCTCCGGTCGACTTCAATGGGAAGCGTCTGAAACTCGCTCTTTTCAAAAGCACCGTAGATCGGCTTGACGGCGTAGGGTTCAGCCTGGCCTTGCTTCCAGATAAAAAGTTCGCCACCCTTCTTGAGTCGCGGCCAGAGGTCTTTACCCAGCTCGTCGGCATCGATTTGGCGCAGGTAGGTTTTGCTATTGTCGTCGATTCCCATAGAGCTATTTTACTCCCACCTGCCATTTCTCACCAGCACAGCTTGCCCGACAAAACCCATCAGAAAAAACTTCTTTCTGCCAAGCCTGGAGGTTTCATTTAGAATAGGCCCATGGGACAAAGAATTGTGGTGAAAATCGGCTCCTTAGGCGTCAGCTCCTCGCAGGGCGGAGTCGATCATCAGAAGGTCGAGAACCTTATCCAAGACTTAGTGGCACTAAAAAAGCAGGGCCACGAGCTGGTGCTCGTCAGCTCGGGTGCCATCAATGCTGGGCGGCCCCACGTCAAAAAACCCCACGAGAAACAACTCTCGCTGGCCTGGCAACAGGCCTGCGCCGCCATGGGAATGCCGCTCTTGATGAACGCTTATCATGAGGCCCTGAGCAAGTTCCAACTCCATCCCGCGCAAGTGCTGGTGACCCACGATGACTTCAAAGTCCGTCCGCGCTTTTTGAACGTGCGCAATACCCTCCTCACGCTGCTGGCGAGCGATGCGCTGCCGGTGGTGAATGAGAACGATACAGTTTCTACCAAAGAAATCACGGTGGGCGATAACGATCAGCTGGCGGCGATGGTGGCCGAGGCCATTGGCGCAGACCGTTTGATTCTGCTCACGGAAGCCGATGGATTATTTGATCGTGATCCGCGCGACCCGGAGGCGCAGCATTTTCCGGTGATTGATTTCCGCGAAGACTTCGCAGGCATTAAGCTCACGACAAAAACGGCCGTAGGCCGAGGTGGCATGGCGACGAAGCTGCAGGCCGTGCGGCGTCTCACGCCCGTGGGTCTGGATGTCACCATCGCGACCTTTACTGTCGCTCACGCTGTGTCGCGGGCCATGAGTGGCGGCGGAACATTGTTCAAGGGTGATCCGCGCGAAAAAGTGAAAAAGCGTATGTCCTGGATCGCCACAGTCGTGCGGCCAGCGTGCGCCATCGTGGTGGATGAAGGCGCGGCGAAGGCCCTCAAGGCTGGCAAAGCGTCCTTGTTGCCGATCGGCATCAAGAAAGTCGTGGGCAGCTTCAAGCGCGGAGATGTGATCGCCGTGAAGTACCAGCAGAAAACCGTCGCGCTGGGGATCGTCGAGTACGACGCGAAAGATGTCTTACGCGTGATGGGTAAAAAAACGGCGGAGCTGAAAGACCTCTTTGAGGTCGTCCCCTCCCACGTCGTGATCCACCGAGATAATTTGTTTTTGCCGAAGGATTAATCATGAGCACTCGTGAACTCGCGCACAAAGCCAAAATCGCTGCGGGCCAACTCCCCGCTTGCACTGAAGCTGATCGCCAAAAAGCATTGCGTGCGATCGCGGCGGCTTTGCGTTCCGGCACGGATGACTTGATGGCGGAGAACTTTAAAGATGTGACGAATGCACGAGCGGCGAATCTTGGCAGCGCGCTGATTGATCGTCTCGCACTCGGCGTGAAACAAATTGAGGCGATGGCGCGGGCCTGTGAAGAAATCGCAGCGGCGCCGCAAGTGGTGGGCATGATCGTGGAAGAGCAAAAGCGCAGCGACGGCCTGCTGATTCAAAAGCAACGAATCCCGCTAGGAGTGATCGGGATGATTTTTGAATCGCGGCCCAATGTGGTGATCGATGGAGCAGCGCTGGCGATAAAATCCGGCAATGCCATCATTCTTAAAGGTGGCAAAGAGGCCCAGCATTCCAATGCGTGGCTGGCCAACATTGTGGCGAAAAGCATTCAAGGAATCTTACCCAACAACAGTGTCACCCTGATCGAAACCCGTGACGAAGTCACCGAGCTTTTAAAGCTTAGAGAGTATATTGATCTGATGGTTCCGCGCGGAGGCGAGAAACTCATTCGTTACGTGCGCGAGAATGCCACCATGCCGGTGGTGGCCCATGACCGGGGCCTGTGTCATCTCTACATTCACAGCGACGCGGATGTGACCCAGGTGGAAGCAGTCGTGCTGAATGCCAAAGCCCAGCGCCCGAGTGCCTGCAATGCCATGGAGACTTTACTGGTGCATAAAGATTTTCCGGTGGAGGCGTTGATTGCAACGCTGACGGCCTTGCGCCTGCAGAACGTCGAAATTCACGGGTGTCCTCGCTCGCAAAAACTGATCGCAGGGATCCGCTCGGCCGTGGAGGCCGACTATGGCACCGAATGGCTGGACTATAAGATGTCCCTTAAAATCGTCGACAGTGCGGATGAGGCGCTTAAGCATATTCAACAGCACGGCACGCAACACACCGAAGCCGTGTTGACCAAAAATCCCCAGGTCATTGAGCAGTTTTTAAATGGAATCGACGCCTCGTGCCTCGCCATTAACGCATCTACCCGCTTTAATGACGGCGGTGAGTTGGGACTGGGCGCTGAACTCGGTATCTCCACCTCGAAGCTCCACGCCTACGGGCCCATGGGAGCAAAAGAAATGACCACCACCCGCTTCATCGTACGCGGAGATGGACACGTAAGGATTTAAGTCATGCCCAGTTTTGATCTCGTCTCACGTATGGACTCCATGGAGCTGCAGAACGCATTGTTGACCACCGAGAAAACCATTCTTGGCCGCTTTGATTTTAAAGGCTCTGAAGCCAAAGCCGAGTACAAAGAAAAAGACAAGATCATCGAGATCCGCGCCGAAGATGAAACGAAGGTCAAAGCTGTGCGCGATATCCTCATGACCAACATGGGAAAACGCGGCCTCGGGTTGAAAGGCCTAGAGGAATCCCCGATTGAGCCCACCGGCATGAAGATGAAGAAGATGACCATCAAGATGGTCAGCGGCATCGATAAAGAAAAAGCGAAGATCATCAACAAGCTGCTCAAGGAAGCCGGCAGCAAGGTGAAGTCGCAGTACATGGATGAGAAGTTTCGTCTCGAATCAAAAAACATTGATGAGCTGCAGGCAGCTTTTCATATGCTCAGAACCAGCAAAGAATTAAACATCGATCTCCAGATGGAGAACATGAAACGATAAACAACATAAGGCCAATAAGCATCGAGCAGATGCCAGGAGCCAACGAGTGATCTTCTGAGGCGTATGCTAAATACGTCGAAGAAGGAGCGAGGAAGGCGACGACGCAGATGACGATGATCATTGGCCGTGCGAGGGAATATGACACTACAGGAACAAATCACCAACGACATGAAAGAAGCGATGAAGTCTAAAGACACCGTGAAGCTCGCAGCTTTGCGGATGTTGAAGGCGGCTTTCATTCACAACAACACCGCTGCGAAACCCACTGACGACATGTCGGTCACCATCGCCCATGTGAAAAAACTGCAGGACTCGCTGGAGATGTTCCCGGCCGGCTCGGCCCAGCGCCTCGAAACGGAAGCAGAAATCAATGCGCTCAAAGGCTACTTGCCGGCAGCGATGAGTGAAGCGGACGTGGTGGCCTTGATCAATGACATCAAAGCGAAGGGTGCCAAAGACATGGGTGCGTTGATGAAAGAGTTGCAGCCGCAGATCAAAGGCCGCTTCGATGGCAAGCGTGCCAGTGATTTGGTGAAGGCGGCCCTAAGCTAGTCTACTTCCCAGCGATGAACTGGACGCTCTTGCTGCGATACTTGCTGCCACTTGGTCGCGGCGAGAAGCTTGGGATATCGAGGTCCAAGCGGAAGCTGTCTTTTTCCTTATTCTTTCTGGCGATGAGCTGAGTTTTTTCCATCGCCATGGGGTCGCTCTTATCGATCACCACAAAAAAGAAGGAGTCCTTGGGTAATGAGGGGTCACGGAGCTTGAGCACCACCTCATCATTGGCTTCTAGGGTCGTGATCAAGACGACGTCTTTGATGGTGGCGGCCATGGTGGGTCCTGAAAAAGTAATGAGCAGTAGGAGTGTCGCCAAGAACTTCATAGAGTTTTCCTTTTTACCTTGTACCAGCGTTCGGAGTGTTCGACGGCGCACTCTGGTTTGGAGTCGAATTTCGCTCCAACATTAAACCGCGAGCGGAATCATTAATTGCACCACTTGTGAATGGTTGGGCCGGGAGAGTACTCGGTAGCGTGAGGGCCGCAAGACTATCAACTTCGCGGAAAGTGCATGTCCGAGGCACGGGACATTGGGCCGGATACTGGTAGTAATCATCATAGGGATAGATGAAGTCATCGTAGTTAAAATCGGCGATGTCAGAACTCACGGCCGTGACACTGTAGTTGTTGGCTAAGGCACCGCTGATGCTTCGGTCCACGCACGCACCGCCGTTTGCGCCAGCGATGATGAGTTTCCCTACTTCTTGTTCTTCTAAGTAAGAGGAGAGCCCAGAGAGATACTGATTATAGGGATCAAACATTCCGTCGGTGCTCTTAAGAAAAGTTCGGGTTTCGCTGTAGCCGGCCACGGCGGCCATGAGGCGCGGATTGGTAGGACCGAAATCAGTATATTCCATGAAAATAATGGGCATACCCTGTGCCTTGGCGTGTTCGATCAACCGAAGTTGCTCCTCGACAAGCACACTCACTTTCTTCACGTTTTCAGGCTTCTCCGCCTGGCCACCGCGAGTGATGAAAGGCTCCTGCATGTCGATGATCACCAGCGCCTGCTTGTCGCCGATGACTTGCGCGAAGGACGGGGCAGCAAAGCCGATTTGAGCAACAAGGAGTAGTCGCAGAAAATAGAGAAACGTCATTTTATGCATAGGAAAAAACCTCGTTTACTCCTATCGACTGAAAAGCGATAAAACTCAACAGTCCTGGAGCGTATTCCTCGGAGACTCCCCTACTGCTGACCTTCGTCCACTTCAAAATCGATGGTTATGTACTGTTCACCCACATCCAAGAATCCGTAGTCATGGAAGCGCACACCGTTGACCTCAGGATCATAGACCCATTTGCCACCCGCAGAGCGAGGCCCGGCCGGCATCTCGAGCCCCTTGTACAGCACCTTCAGGGAGCGTGGGAGCGGACGTTTATTTAACAGCACAACGGGCGATGAAACGATGGAGACGATCTGGTTGCCGAGCTTGGCCAACTCTGCTCCAAACTGCGGCGAACAAGTTCCGAACACACTGCCCTTGGTGGCATTAATGACCGCTTCATAGGGACTCCCGGCGTACTCGTTCCAGCCGTTACAACCTAAGTCTTTTGCCGAAATGGCACCGTAGGCACGGATCATACCGAGGCGACCAGCTTTACGGGCCACCAGATTGTTGAGAAAGGCCCCGGCCGTGATGTTGGACTGCTCTTCTTCGTCAGTGACGTAGATCATTACCAAGTAAGCATTCGGGCGCAGGAAAGTGGGATGAGCATTGAGCTGCTTGATGATCGGATCAAAGGAGCGCTCCGTTCCATCACCACTAATACCTAGACTGTTGACCGCCTGAGAAAATGCATTCACAGGGTCCGGATGGTTGTAATCAAAGATGGTGGGCATCCCCAGGTACGGCGCCTCATCCACAGAGGTTGATACCAAGGCCATGCGCCAATCCAAACCGCGGATCTTGGTGAACTCCTGAATAAATAAGTTCGCATTCTGGATTACGCTTTGCTGAATGCTCGACATCGATCCGGAGTTATCGATCACCCAAACAATATCGACTTTGCCTTCTTCCGAAAGTTGGTAGCGCTCAGACACCAGCTGGGATTGGAAGTCTTCGACCTTATAGAGGTAAGAGCTTTCCTTGCCACAGGCAACAGCGAGAAGAAGGATCAAAAATATCTTCATAGCGACTTCCCTCCGCAGCGCGAGGCCGCGGCAGCATGGATCTTAAAGAGTTCATCTGGCCAGTACACCGAATCCACCGGGTAGACCTGAATCCCTTTCTCGCGAGAGGAATCAATTCTGCGGGCGATGTCGGTGACTTCTGAGCTCGGCGGATTGTTCTGCGCCATCCGCACCTGACTCAAGGCCTCGATGCGAACAAACTTCATTTTGCGGATGGCCTCTTTCAAGACCACTTCGCGGTTTTTCCAGAAGCGCAGTTTTTGTTTCAGGAGTTCCGCACGAGTGCTCTCAACGTGCGTCTGAAGCGCGGCTTTGGCAAGGCCATCGGTGAAGGCCAGCTTCCCCAGACGTTCTAGCTCAACTTCCCGCGCCGCAAGCGCCAGGGTGATCTCGTGGATGCGTTCATCCGGCACATCGATCTTTGCCGTCGCTGGATTTTTCTGCGCTTCTTCGATGCGATTGGCCCAAACTTTATGCGTCTTGATGAAGATGTCGAAGTCTTTCACCACTTCATCGAAGCGGCACAACTTCAAGTTGCTCACCGAACGCACGAGGCCAACTTCCGGCAGGAAGCGATCAACGAAAACTTGGTGCGAGAGACTGGTGAGCTCGCCACGCAATTCACTGACACGTTTTAGACGCAACAGAGACCAGGTTCGCTCCGTGCGCGCCGGGAGATACTCCGCCACGCCTCGAGGAACTTTGGCATAGAAGGCTTCGGAAGCCTCAAACGCGCCGGCCTGATACAACAGACGACCGAGGGTGAGGTAGTGCCGAGGAAGTTGTTGCACGGCCTTGGTTTGCTCCATCTCCGGCTCCACGCGACGCTTGAGAAGTTTACCGGCTTCGCCGATCTCATTCTTGCGCGCCCAGTTCAACACGGCGGTGGCGGCGAGCGTGAAGCTTTGCGGATGGCCCATCGGCAAAAGTGCTAACACGCGAGCGGCATGCTCAGCGCTGTAGCGGGCCGCGAAAGTCACGAGTTCAAGCTCCAGACCCACCGGAGCGGTCAGACCTAAAAGATAGGTTGTCTGTGCCTCGGTAAGAGCGGGGCGCTGCTCGGCCACCCAGCTCGCTTTCGCTTGAGCATCGAGCACTTGATCGAGCGCAAAACGCAGACGCTCATTCCCCATGGGAGACATGCGATCGGCTAAATAGGCATCAACGAAAGTCTGCGAAAGATTCAACTTCCACGTGAGATAGATCCAGGTTTGTTGCGTGAGCGCGGAGTCCGCTTTGATTTCGTTCCACTGCCCTGCTGCGGTGGTGAATTTTCCCGTCAACACGCTCTGTAGCCAAGCATCCACTTGCGGGGAGAGCCCCTTTGCTTGCCGCCACTCCATGAAAAGCGTCTGCAAAAAAGCGTCGGTGAGCTTGAAGTCTCCGGCTTCCGGGGTCTGCGCAACACTGGCCCCGCCGGCATCGGTTCCGGTGGACTTGAGCAAAATCTCAGCACCATGCTGGGCCGAAGCCGCGGATGCAAGAAAGACGGAGAGGAAAAGGATCTTCACTTGGTTCCTCCCAAGAGGACACCCAGTGAGAGGTAACCGATCATGTTGTGCACGTTCGTGTCACCCTTGAGATTTTGTTCTTTGTAGAAGTCGTTCTTGAGACCAATGCGCGCCGACATCATCTTGCCCATCCAGAAAGCAAAGCCGGCGTCGATGATCATCGCCGTGGCGGTGCCACGCCCCAGCTCGATCTGGCCCACACCGAGGTTCCAGAACTGATCGAAGTACACGACTTGATCGAGGTCTAAGCGCATCTTGCCGTAGAACAAGTTGTACTCACCCACGAGGTCGGTCTGAGATTTGATGTAATCACGATCGGGAATGACGTTCTGCTGATTCACCAGTTTTTTGCCGGCGGCACTCAGCTCGTTGTTCATGCGGAAGTGATTGAGACCAAGACCCCATTTTCCATTGATGTG